>PVIA01005443.1:0-115315 GCA_004024845.1 Tonatia bakeri
GAACCCCTCAACCCCACTTCGCAGGCCTCCCGACTCCGCCGCTCCTTACCGGTCTGGATGTACTGGAGCCCGACTTCTGTTCAATTAATTTCCCTCTGTTCTGGTTGTTAATTGTTTCTCAATCTTTGTTGTTTTCAGTCTTGGTTGAGCGAGGAAGCACAGTGCGACTGCCTATGCCTCCATCTTGGCCGGAACTCTAGATAAGTGGGAGCTTTCTTTCTCAAGTAAGATGGAAGGAAAAAATGTTTCAGCCAGGGAGATACCATGTGCCAAGGGCCTGTAGCAGGAGGGAATAGAACAAGGACAAAGGGACTAAAAGAAAGTTAATTTGAACATTATATGTCTGGTAAGTTATCAATATCCAGAATATATAAAGAAGTCCTACAGTTCAACAACTACAAATAAAAACCTGATTTAAAAATGGGCAAAAGACTGAAGAAGGTATACAAATGGTCAATAAGCATATGAAAAGGTGCTCAACATCACTAATCATTAGGGAAATGCTACTCAAAACCACCATTAGGGTGGCTATAATCAGGAAAACAGAAGATGGGACATTCTGATGAGGATGAGGAGGAATTGGAACCCTTGTGTGTTGTTTGTGGAAATGCAAACTAATGCAACCACCTGGAAACAGTATGGCAGTTCCTCAAACACTTAATCATAGAATTGCCATATGATTCACAAATCCACTTCTGGGTTAGAGAATTGAAAGCAGGGAATTGAATAACTATTTGTACTCCCATGTTGATAGTAGCATTACTCATAATACCCAGAATATGGGTATCCATACTGTCCCAACTGTCCATCATCCATTGGCAAATGAGTGGATAAGCAAAATGTAGTACTGTATATACATTCAAGGGAATATTATTCAGCCTTAAAAATTAAGGAAATTTTGGACTTCCAGCCAAGATGGAGGCGAAGGTAGATACACTTTGCTTCCTTGCACAACCAAAAGAAGGACAACCACCAACTTAAAAACAAAAAACAACCAGAACTGCCAGAAAATCAAACTGTATGGAAGTCTGGCAACCAAGGAATTAAAGAAGAAACATTCATCCAGACTGGTAGCAGGGGTGGAGAGGATGTGTGGCAAGGCAGTTGACCAGGTAGGTGAGGTGGCAGCTGGCAGACCAGGTGCTCCCACATTTGTGTGTGGATAAGCCAAGAGGAACAATTGGGGAGCGAGACAGACCACACAACCCAGAGGTCCAGCATGAGAAAAGAAAGCCTCTAAATCCCTGCTGGTAAAAACCTGTGAGAGTTGTGGTGGTGGGAGAAACCCTTGGCCTCACAGGAAAGTTCTTTGGAGAGATGCACAGGGCTCTAGAATGTATACAAACCCACCCACATGGGAATCAGTACCAGAAGGATAGAATTCTCTTGTGGGTAACAGGGGAAGTGACTGAAAGTGGGGTGAGAGCTGAGCAAGTGGCAATGTTCCCTCTCTGACCCCTCCCCCACATACACTGCCACAACGCAGTGATGTGGGTTGCCTCATCCTGGTGAACACCTAAGGCTCTGCCCCTTACTATGTAACAGGCATGCCGAGACAAAAATATATGGCCCAGATGAAAGAACAGATCAAAACTCCAGAAAAAGAACTAAGTAACAAGGAGAAGCCAACCTATCAGATGCAGAGTTCAAAACGCTAATAATGAGGATGCCCAGAGAAATGACTGAGTACACTCACAAAATAAAGGAAGAAATGAAGGCTATACAAAGTGAAATAAAGAAAAATATACAGGGAACCAACAGTGAAGGGAAGGAAACTGGAACTCAGATCAACAATTTGGACCAGAAGGAAGAAACAAACCTCTGGGATAACTTTAAATATTCCAATATCTGAATCATAGTGGTGACAGAAGGAGAAGAGAAAGAGCAGGAAATTGAAAACTTATTTGAAAAAATAATGAAGGAAAACTTCCCCAATCTGGTGAAGGAAATAGATATCCAAGTCCAGGAAGCGCAGAGAGCCCCAAAGAAATGAGACCCATGGAAGCACATACCAAGGCACATCATAATTAAATTACCCAAGATTAAAGATAAAGAGAAATCTTAAAAGCAGCATGAGAAAAGGAGAGAGTTACCTACAAAGGAGTTCCCATAAGACCATCAACTAATTTCTCAAACCTTACAGGTAAGAAGGTTCTGGAAAGAAGTATTCATAGTCATGAAAGGTAAGGACCTATATCTAAGGTTATTCTATCCAGCAAAGCTAGCATTTAGAATGGAAGGGCAGATAAAGAGCTTCCCAGATAAGGTCAAGTTAAAGGAGTTCATCATCACCAAACCTTTATTATAGGAAAAGTTAAAGGGACTTACCTAAGAAAAAGAAGATGATCAAAATTATGAACAATAAAATCACAACAAACTCACAACTATAAACAACTGAACCTAAAAAAAAACAAAAACAAATGAACAACTAGAATAGGAACAGAATCACAGAAATGGAGATCACATGGAGGGTTATCAGCAGGGAGGGGAAGGAGAGAATGGGGGAAAAGGTACAGGGAATAAGAAGCACAAATGCTAGGTACAAAATAGACAGGGGGAGGTTAAGAATAATATGTGAAATGGAGAAGCCAAAGAACTTATATGTATGACCCATGGACATGAACTAAGGGGGGTGCAGGGAATGCTGGTGGCAGGGAGGAGTGCTGGGCAGAGGAGGATAAAGGGGAGAAAAAATGGGACAACTGTAATAGCATAATCAATAAAATATACTTAAAAATAAAAAAAAAGTAAGGAAATTATGTCATTCTACAACATGGGTTAACCTTCAGGCCATTATGCTAATTGAGATTAGCCAGTCACAAGAAGAGAAATACTGTATGATCCCACTTATATGAGGTACCTAAGTAAGTAGTCAAAATCATAGAAACAGAAAGTAGAAGGGTGGTTGCCAGAGGCCAAGGGAGGATTGGGGATTTGGTCGGAGAATTGAAAGAGCTGCTGTGAGCTGGAGTTGAGATCAAAGAGGCAAGAGGTGGGCCGAGCCAAGCAGACAACAGACCAGATCAAGTGGTTTGGTCTTTGTCCTAGGCAGGGGCGCCAGGCTGATAGTGGACAAGGAGGAGAGTGGGTGGAATTGGGAGATATTTAGAAGGAAAAGTCAATAGGGCCTAATGAGACTTGTGATGTGAGTATCTGGGGGGAGGAAGATTGCTCCAGATTCTTAGGCATCTTTAAGAGGCCCTGAAAACCTTGTCTAAGATCTTGTTAAGGGAGCTGGACAGTGCCCTCTCCGGGTCTCAGTGTAAATGTAAACTAATATTTATGCCTCCCAAGAAGAAATTTGGGCACCTACAGCCCTTCCTCCCAGCTGGACATACCCTTTTTGGTGGGTGGGCATCAGGGGACACAGTGAGTATAGGCTTTGATAGACTATTACCTAGACATACACTGACCTTCACCACTGAGCTGTTTGTGTTTTCCTGACTGTGACATTTAGCCAGCCTTACAAATGGGCACTTTGGACCAGTCAGGAGTGCTTGGTTGCAAGCTACAGAAACTCACTCTGGTTACCTGAGCAGAGAAGGACTTGATTGGAAGGTCTTGCTGCTCACAGAATTGTGTTCCCTGGTTAAGGAACCCAAGGTAGGAACCAGGAAACTGGACCTGAGCCTGGGGTGACTAGACAGCCTGCTTGAGAAATATAGTGAGCCACTGCCCAGTGATGCAGCCACTGGACCCTCGATGCCATGGTGGGCATTCTGAAAACTCCCTTCCTTTTCTACCTGCCTTTCATACTGTGAAATGAGGGCTGTTAATCCCATTACAGAGCTGAGAAAACTGAGGCTCGGGGAGGTAAGTAGCTTGTCTGTGATCAGGTATCTTCCCTAACATGGTAAGTGGCTGAGTCACTGAAATTCCACCCACCACCCCCAGACTGATGGCCCCACAAGTTCCAGAAGGTTAGTCAAGGGCTAATTCACATTTAAAGAGACTTTTTAAAAAGTATTGGTCCTGAAATTCAGAACCAGGGACAGCAGTTGCCTTGTTGATTTTTCACACCTAACCACAAATAAGACTGAGGTGGGTGGGGAGATCTGATTGGATCATCAGCTTTTGAGTAG
The DNA here is from genome assembly GCA_004024845.1 of Tonatia bakeri. Lineage (NCBI taxonomy): Eukaryota > Metazoa > Chordata > Mammalia > Chiroptera > Phyllostomidae > Tonatia > Tonatia bakeri. The sequence goes on from PVIA01005443.1 coordinate 4,083, forward strand.
AGGGCAAGTTTGCCTGCACTTGTTATGACATCTGCCACCTCCATCTTCACCCCCACTTCAAGTGAGCAGAATGTCCAGATCTAGGTAGCCAGAAACAGCAGGCATTCACCACAACCTCTAATCCTTTACCATAGGTCCTTCCTCCTCTCAGTTCTTTCTGGAGCAAGAGAGGAAAGAACACCTGGCAATCATTCTAAGACATTTATCCAACATAAAAAGTGGTTTGGCTGGGCCCTGGCTGGATGCCTCGGTTAGAGCGTCATCCCAATAGGCCCAGGTTACAGGCCCTGGTCAGGGCAAGTGCACGGTGCAGCCAGTGAGCGCACAAATAAGTGGGACAACGAACTGAGTTTCTTCTCTCCCTCCCCCTTCTTGTCTCTCTCTCCAGGTCTCAGTGTAAATGTAAACTAATATTTTGAAAGAAAAAAAAAGGGCTCATCTGGGCAAAGCAGATAAATGGCACTTTATAGAACTGATATAATCTTTAACCTCAATTTATTTGGGAAGAAAAAAGTGCTACTCGATCAAGTAAATTGGTTTCTGGCTCCAACTAGCCATTCAAAGTCTAACCCAGTAACAAGTTCATTCTGAAATTGTCTGAATTAGGGTTCTGTCTTTAGAACTGAACGGTGCCAGATCACAGCTGCTGTCTGCTGACCTAAGTAAGGCCAGGGTCCCTCTCTGAGGCCAGCAAATCCTCCAGGAAGCCAGGAACATCCTGTGGAGTGGCCAGGTCTTTAGGTCTTTCAGTTTTGTGAAGCATTTCATTTCCAGACCTAAAATGACATGATTTTTAAAGTTTATGGATTCTTTCAAGTCTAACACTTTGGCTTTTCTTTGCATTTTTATCATATGTGTTCCAATTTAGCAACATCAAATCACCTGCAACATACACAATTTACCCAAACCTTGCCATTCTGTAGTGTGGAATGAATGAGTGCATGTGTGCACACAGATGCATTGGTGTGTAAGGTACAGGACCAGTTTTGCCGAGATTGGTTGGCAGCAGACCACATAAGTGTGTGAGTCCAGGCTTATCTTGGGAGCCGTCTTGGAGGCTGGCTAGCCCAACAGCCCTACTAAATTAGTGCCTATCCCCTCTTCTCATTTTGTCTCCTTTTATATCTTTCTAATTCCTATTGCTACCTGCAGTGATTTTCTTTCCTTGTTGTGAAATAAGTGTCCATCTCCCCCACTAGCATGCATGCTCTGTGAGATCAGAGACCATGTCAGACCTACTCACTGTGGTCTCCTCTATATTTAAGAACATCATCTGGCTCCTGGTAGGTGCTTAATAAAACACTGGTTGAAGGAAAGACTGGAGAGTCGGTGTGAGGCCCAGTGACAGGTGCCAGGAAACATATCACTATCTTGTTGTTGGCTTGTAGCCCTTACTTTGAAGGCCTGAGACCAGATTGGGCTCTTTGAGCTAAGTTTCCACTTCTCTGAGCTGTTGCAACCTAGGCAGATTTAATAGCTTTATTTTCTTAGATCCTGGAGGACCATATTCCATGGGCCCCGGGAGCTGCCAGCACCAACTGTGGCATTTCCATAAATGCCCATGCCCCAGCTTCAGAGTAACCTAGGGAGCTAGTAACTGACACTCGACCTCCTGCAGGACTATTGAAGTGGAGACCTCTCCAGACACAGGAATGATTTTAGATGCTGAGCATTCCTCCAGAATGACAAACAGCCATTTCTTCCGTGTACCCAGTACCCAGCCTACCCCCCAAGAACCGAGAATCGCTTCACATTCCATCACTCACATTTCTTTGTAAGGCTCAGGCAGTTCCTCGGTCTGGCCTCACACTCACCTCTCCAGCCAAGTGACTGTACTGAACTACCCATTTCCCCTGATCTTCCCTCGCCAAAGTAGGAAAGTCTTGCTTATGGTTCCGTAATAATGCAGTTCCACAACGCTTTGTCTGCAGTTCCAAAACCCCAAAAGCTCTGGCCACTGCAAGGTTTTTCAGAAGTTCACAGGGTCAGCCTCTCCAATCAAGACCATTAGGAACCTACTGTAGTTGGGCAAAGTTGGGTTTACTGACTTTTGCTACAAGGGAGAATACACACCATGCTTGTTCTGATGTCTCCCTTTCACTCCACTGGTGGGAGGGACCTCTGCCCTCAGTAGCACGACAGACAGCCGGTAGTAGACAGGTGAGATTGGCAGCAGTTATCAGCCACATACACTCGTTCTCACAGAGTGGGGGAGGGGACACCACACGACAGTCAGGGCCCCTCAGGGCTGCACTAAGGAACAGAGTGAACCAGCTGAGGAAGCGGGATGCAGGCTTTGTAGTAATGGGGTAGGGCGCCCATGGTTCCAACAAGGGGAAGGTTGTAGGGAACTTTGCCTGCAGAGCCCCCCATCCGCCACGGATGAGAATAGGTCTACCAAGACATGATCTGCTTGGGGAGGAAAAGTAGCCGATCTCTCAAAGGAGAAGGGCCAGGAGCCTGTTCCTCAATGGGCTTTTGTTGGGTTCATTTGGCACAGGAATACAGGTGAAGCTCATCAATCATTGTCAGGCAGTAAGGATCAAACAATAGATAACATACAAAGAACTACTAAGGCTTATTCTGAGTCAGGGTCTGTTATCTAAAGGGCTACAAAACTTTGGGAAACAATCTCATATTCTGCTTGGACTCTTATCAGAAAATTGGGGACATTCTTTTTTTTTTTAAGATTTTATTTATTTATTTTTAGAGAGGGAAGGGAGGGAGAAAGAGAGAGAGAAACATCAATGTTCAGTTGCTGGGGGCTGTGGCCTGCAACCCAGGCATGTGCCCTGACTGGGAATCGAACCTGCGATGCTTTGGTTCGCAGTCCACGCTCAATCCACTGAGCTACGCCAGCCAGGGCAATTGAGGACATTATTAGCAAAGCAGGTTTCACAGGATTTTTATGTATTCTTTCTTAGGCCTGATCACCCTCGGGGAACCTGCCCTTTCCAGCCAGGGCCACACCCACCTCCGGCATTGTTTCAGGCTTAGGTTGAGCAGAGGAAGTAAGGTAGTCAAGAGATTAGGAGACTTCTTGCAGACAGAATGAGGATTCAGGCTATGTCAAAGCCAAGGGGCAAGGGTCCATCACCCCCTTTTGCTATAGCCCCCCAAGTCCTTCCCTGAGGGCCCCTTCATGACCGTGCCTGTCTTAGGTTCTCCCTCCCTTGAGGAATCTTACCTGACCTTGGCTAACTGAACATGCACTGGGGGCCAGGCAGGGTGAAGTAAAAGCGGGCAGAGGCAGTGCCTCTGCCAGGGAGATAAGCCTTTGTCTCCTTAGTGGCTTAGGGTCCCAAGGTCTGTCACTCAGCCTTAGCCATGGGGGTTACAGCTTCTGAAACCAGGCAGGGCAGTTCCCAACAGGAGGTGATTGGCTTATTTGAATAGTTTCTCAAGCTGGCAGAGAACTGAGACCAAAGCCCCTCAGATGCAGATGGGGTGGAGCGCAGCTGGTCTGACTGATGGGGGAACTAGCTGGGTGAAGAGCCTTTGTTATTGGGTAGGGATTGGGGGCATGTCCGAGAGGAACAGGGGAACTCAGGGCCCTGTGAGGCTCAAAGGTGTCAAGGCAGCCCTTGAATGTGTAGGTCATGCAACACAGTGGGGAATCTAGGGGCATCTCATAAGAGGGTTAAGTTAGAAGGACTTATTATAGAATTTGGGCCCAAGTTAGGTGACTAGAGGGAGTGTTCTGGATTGGGTACTGCCAGGAAGCAGGGCTAATTTTGTGGCTGGACATTTTAATCAATCTTATGTAGAAGGCAAAAGGATTGAAATAGATAAAGTTCTAGTTGGCCAAGAAGCAGTGGTTACTCATACTAGCCAGGATAGGGGGCTATCTGGTCACATTAGTGTTTTGGACAGTATTCTTATTTTTGTCTGAGTTCAGACGTAATTACAACTGATCTGGTTTGTCTTGGCCTTTCATGGGAGCAGAGCAACCCTGGAGGGCCTGGTGTCCTATAACGCTGTTTGTGACCACTAGACTGTACCAAGGGCCTCTGATGTCTTGCAGGGTGAGTTGTCAAGCCCTCCCACAGGGCAGTTGCCGTACTTGATTTTGGACAGAACACATCAACCACCTGCAACACAAGCCGTTATCAGAAACAGAACTGGCTCTTGGGCCTGGCACCAGACTCTGGTGACAGGGCCTTGATTACTGAACCCAGGCTATGAAACACCCCTAAAACCCAGCTAGTCATTTATACAAGGTCACATAGCTGCTGAGAAAGAGTCATATGCATAAACCCAAAGTGGACAGGCGACTGCTGTCTCTTCTGTGGGGAAACTGGGAAAGACTGACCTTGAGACAACTCAGCCCCTGAGGAGGGCTCATGCTATGTGCTGAGTATGAGCAGTGTGTACTATATGCCAGAAATTTGGGGGTGAACCAGGAGTGGGGACTCCAGAGGTTGAGTCAGCCTTCCCTGCAGACTTCCCTAGGAGACCAGGCCCAGCAGACTGTCGTGTTCTTGTCTGAGAACTGACGAAAGCGGGGCCTGAACATGCAGGGTCCCAGGCAGCCTCCAAGTTCTGCAGCAGCAGGCCATGTCCTCAAGGACATGCTTTTAGAGCACTGGGGTCTTCGTGAGCCCCAGCTCAAGGGGGTAGCACAGAAAAGTTTGGTATATCACTCACGTCCCCGGGAGGGCAGGGACACATGCAGGATCCAGACCTAATGAAAGCTGGCTGCCTCATGCCCTTTCACCTTCCTCCTCCAGAAACCGGAGCACCTGTGTGGGCTTTGGCTACTGTCCCACAGCCAGCTTAGCTCTTCAGATTCTGTTCCTGAAACCTGGGCTTTCCCAACTCCAAGAACTCTGTCTCCTGTTCTAATTCTAGAGACTTCCAAGGAGCGAGCTGCCACTCCCATTACTTTCCCGGCGTGCTTCTTGGAAAGGGTCATTGGTCTTATATAATCAAAGTGCTTGAGTTAAAAGGCCAGCCCTTTGTTCAAACATTCAACTATGAATTGAGTACCTACTCTGTTCCACTCCAGACCCTTGGAAGCACGCCCACTGCCACATTCTTTGGTATCCTAGCAACAAAATAACTCTCATCTGAACTCTGGCCAGGACAGAGGCCATTTTCCCTCTGACTGCTGTCCCTTGCAGCTTCTCTGGGTCTCTGAGCGTCTGTTCGTGCAGCTCGTGGATCCAGTGAAAGCCACCACTTGTCCCCTGAGGTGCCCAGAACCCCATCCCTGCCAACACCCCTGGTAGAATGAGCTTCTCACTCACGTTCTCCGAGCTGGTCAACATCGCCATCCCACAGTGCGGTGTGGTGAACTTCAAGGCCATGCACCTTCTGCTCCATGGCATCCTGGAGCACATCCAAATGGCTGAGCTCACGAAGGTCCTCTCGGGGGATGAGGACTTCCTCCAGTCCTCGCAGGCTGGGTTCATGCCCCGGGAAGGAGATGCTCAGCCCATCTTCAACCCCATGAAGAGGCTGAGCAACGTCTTCGACCACGTGGTGAGCCGCATTGACAAGATGGAGAGCCAGCTGGCCACGCTGCAGGACCTGCCCTCTACCTCTGAGCTGGTGCAAGCCAGCCAGGGGGCCTGCCGGCCAGCCCAGGAACTATGGCAGCTGATAAAACTCCGGAAGATGGTGGAAGGCAATGAAGAAGCCACTGAAAAGGTAAACTGCCTGGCCTCCACAAGCTTTTTGCCCCCTTGCTCTTCCCCCAGGCATCTCGCCACCTATTCCCTCGTGTCCCTTTGTGATGGGCCCTCCCTGCTGGGTCGTCAGGCAGACCAGAGCCCCAAGCTTGCATTCATCAAGTATTGAGGCAAGAAGCCAGACACATTGACCACACGTTGTGTGATTTCATTTATATGAAATGTCCAGAATGGGCACATCTATAGAAACAGAAAGCACGTGTGTGGTTGCCAGGGCCCGGGTGGAACAGGGAGTGGGGAGGGACTGCATCCTGGTTACAGGATCTCCTTTTGGGGGGATGGAACAGCTTTGTACCAGATGTAGGCAGTGGTTTCTTTGTGAATGCAGTAAATGCTACTAAGTCGTTCTCTTTAAAATAGTTCCTTATATGTGATATGAATCTCACATCAATAAAAAATAGTAATAATTGAGGACCACCCACAAGGGAGGTGCCAGGTAGTCATGGTGAAGAGTTCATGTTCTAGCAAGGGTGACAGACAGAAAGCGAGTGGGTAAAAATCTGTAGGAAACAGTCATGTGAAAAGTGGGAAAGAGTACTATCTGCACTTTACAGGTGAGAAACTGATACTCAGAAATGTTCACTTCTTGGCTGCCACTGACAGTGGAGCAGGAGAGGAGCTGCGGCCTCTGCTCCAGGGCCTGCCTCGGGCCACGTACTCTCCGGCCTCCCCGCTCAGCCCGTGCTCATCTATCACGGCCTGTAGTCTTGGGGGAGACTGCTGGGCAGTAAATACCCTGCCCTTTCTCCTGCCATTCTCCCTTTGGTTAAACTGGAGGGTGAGCGGTATGGTAAGCACAGTGCCTGTGGGCCAGGCTCAAGGCACCGAGTGTACAGCGAAGATGAAGGATGGACATGCAGGGGCTGCTGGAGAACCTCCATCAAACGGGTGGACCACTCTGAGGTGTGTGCCATAAAGAGGACTGGGAGCAGAGCTTTGGGAGAAGGGCATCAGAGTTGAGACGGTTCTGGAAAAGCAGATAGAAGATCAGCAGACAGATATTTGAAGGTATCCTTTCTAGAGGAGCAAGTGGCAGCAGCCAGCACAGGGCACACTTGGGACACAAGGGACAGCCTTACTGGCTGATCCCCAGAGGAGGGTCATGGGTGGTGAGCTGGAAGGTGGGCTATGGCTGTCCCCTGAGGGTCCTCAGGTGCCAGGGAAAAGCATTCACTCTCATCCAGGAAGTGTGCAGTCTTTCCTTTTGGGAACTAAGCTGACCCAGGGAAGGCTGGTCTGGCCTCAGGGGAGAGATTAGCAAAGGAGGCAGGACCAGTGGCCGGGAGGCCACAAGACAAAGAGCCCCCAGCCAGAGAGTAGAACAGTGTGCCAAGTGTGGCAAGCACAGAAAGGAAGGGCTCATCATTTGCCAGGTAAGCTAGATACTTGTGTCAGTAAGCTTCTTTAATCTTCAAAGCAACTCTGTGAGGCAGATTCTATTATTATCCCAAATTTACAGATGAGGAAATTGAGGCACAGAGAGGTTAAGGAACCCACTAGGTGTCACAGGGTTAGAAAATGGGCACTCGACCTGTCTTGGGCAGAGTGGGTTAGTGAAAGGCATAGGTATGTGGGGTGCTGGGCATGCTGCCACTTCCCAGCTGGAAAGGGTGGGGAGAAGGTGATGGTTTCTTTCTCCCAGGATTGTTGCAAGAATTAAGACAAAATCAAATAGTGCATGGAAATTGCTTAGCACAGAGCTCCACATACTCTAGGTGCCCAATCAGTGGTCACTATTATTATTATTCAGAGATTTGAACTGAGCAGGGGAACTGAGATGATTGGGACTTCAGCAAAGTCAGGCACCCAGAGCCCTGCAAAAACATGCCTGTGTGGGTGGGAGAAGGGAGAGTCCAGTCTGGCCAAGGTGGGCTGATGCCAGGCAAGAGAGGCAAGTCGACAACACAGAGCTGTAAGTTATCATGCTCAGTGGAAGCAGCCAGATACAAAGACCACATATTGCCTGATTCTGTTCATATAAAATGTCCAGAACAGGCAAATCTGTAGAGATAGGGAGTGGATTAGTGGTTGCCAGGAGCTGGGGGTGGGGGCAATGAGAGTGACTGCTGATGGATGTTCTAAATCAGGGGTGTCAAACTCATTTTCGTGGGGGGCCACATCAGCCTCGCGGTTGCCTTCAAAGAGCTGAATGTAATTTTAGGACTGTGTAAATGTAACTACTCCTTAACTAGGGGCAAGGAGCTCGGCACTGCCACAGGGTAGAAACAAGGTGCCAGGCCGGACAAAACAAGGTGGAGGGCCGGGTTCGGCCTTCGGGACTTGCGTTTGCCGCCTGTGTTCTAAATGTTGAAAATTTTCTAAATAGAGATGATAGTGGCACAACCTTGTGTATGAACTAAATGCCACTGCATTTTTAACTGTAGTATTGTTGTGTGTATTTTACCACACACACACAAAGAGATTGGCAGAATCAATCTTTAAAAACAAAAAACAAAAAAAACGTGTTCTACCTCCACTCTGTCTACAAGACACACATTTTAGATTCAAGGACATAGATAGGTTGAAAGTAAAAGGGTGGAAAAAGATAGCCCGTGTAAGCAGTAACCAGAGGACAGCCGGAGTGACTACGCTGTTAGACAAGATAGACTTTAAGACAACAAATCGGTACTAAAAACAAAGAAGGCTGCATGGGTGGTGGAGGCCTGATTATGGAGGGCTTCAGAGGTTGGAGAGGTGCCAGCCCCTTCAAAGCAGCCTGCCTTCTACTCACCTTGATGGATGAAGGCTTCTAGAATGCATGAGTACCCAGAGTGACCCAACCAGTGCAGGAAAGGGGCAGACGGACGAGTTTAGACCTGGGTGTGCAGGCCTTAGAGGACTGCCTCTACTGTTAGAGAGAGTAGCCTTGTGGGAGCCTGGCTGAGGCTGCCAGGCTCCCCGCGATGACCCATTGTAGGGGGCTGCCACGGTAGCTGTTCTCAGATGGTGCGAGCTGCTTAGCTAAGTGCCTGCACCCAGTCATGTTGGCAGCTGAAATGCCATGTTGATGGCAGGGGTCACCTCACCTGCCTCCTTCTGCCTCCTTCCTCCGGGATGGCTGGGTGTGTCCTCAGCTGCCCTTTATGGGCACTGGTCAAGGTGAATGGTGCCTGGGAAACTAGGGCAGGCACCATGGAGGCTCCTTGAGAGGTTTGGGAGGACCCACAGGTGTGGCCCCAGGGCTGTGCCCTTGGTCATGCCACCACCAGATTTAGGGGCTCAGGCACTGCAACAAGTTGTTACTTAGCAGGTGGATTGATTGCAGGGGGTTTTCACCCTCGGCAATACTGACTTTTGGGCCGGGCGACTCTTTGTGGTGGAGACTGTCCTGTGCACTGTGGGGTGTTAAGTAGCATCCCTGGGCTCCACCCATCAGGTTGCTAGGAGTTCCTCATAGTCATGACAACCCCAGATGTCTCCAGATGTTGCCATAAGCCCACTGGGGCCAAACACCACTGTTGAGAACTGCTGAGTAGATGCCCTGGCTGGTGTGGCTCAGTGGATTGAGTGTCGGCCTGCGAACCAAGGGGTTGTTGGTTGGATTCCCAGTCAGGGAATCTGCCTAAGTTGCAGGCCAGGACCCCAGTGAGGTGCATGTGAGAGGCAACCAATTAATGTTTCTTTCCCTCTCTTTCTCCCTCCCTTCCCTTCTCTCTAAAAATAAGTAAATAAAATCTTAAAAAAAAAACCTCCCTCACAATTTTACTCTCCCAACCTAAAACTCCTACTATATATCCCACAATTAAAATAATTTGAAATTTATTTTGGTTTTTGAGAATTTCTTAACCAAGTTTAAGGGCATGGAAGACACTTGGGGGATTTAGAGAATCAGGGTCAAAGTTTCTGTAAAGCAGCAATAAATTTCATAGGTCAGCAGCACCCCCCAGGGCCCCAGGAAGTGTTATTGTACTCCTAGGTCTGTCTGGAAGGGGTGGGGTGTTAGCATTCCCATTTCCCAAAGCTGTGGCCACATAGATCAGTGTAGCTGGTTGTCTGAAGGGGTGTTTGCCTTGAACCCCCTCGCTGATCCTTTACAGGCTTCTTGAAAACACTAGGTCACCAACCTGAATCGACATCCTGAAAGCCTCCTTCAGAGACGGAGAGCAAGAAAGACAGAGTAAGTGCAACCCTGAACAAGTCTAGTTGCAAGTGCCTGCGGGGGGTTCCACACACCTTAGGGTCCGCTTCCAGCAAGGGCAGCTTTCCAGACTCACCTCTCTTGAACATGGCTCAGTCCAAGCCCCATTTGTAGTCTGAGGGGCCATGTGGGCCCTTCCAGGTTATTCTCCCAGCAACACAGTCCAGGCCCTGAGCTTTCCCCAGTGCCCCTCCACTGGCCTTTCCTCTCTAGACTAGAGTCCAGGGCATGTCCCTAGGCTTGTGAGGAGCAGGCTGGGTCTGGGTTGGGAAACCTGTAACTGACTATCATAGGAGAGAAACCGTGCAGAGCAGGACCAATAAAGTGGCATTGGTCTGGTCAAGACAGCATGAAGTATATAAAACAAAGTGGAGTCACTCATGTCAACCAAGATGGCTGCCAGTTGGCCTTAACATTTTGGTTCAAGAGGGAAACTACCTAAGTCACACTAGATACATCTGGCAAGGAGACATACCTAAGATATCTGCACATATGATCAGAACAGCCATGTCTGCAGAACGGGACCACCCATAGATAGTCTCCTGGGTAAACTCCCCACTTGCCATCAAGAGTGCCAAGATACCTATTAAGAGACCCAGAAGGGTGGAGTGCACCACTTTCAAGGTATAACTGAGGCAGGCTCCAGACCACTGCTGAGACAGCCGAGCTCCACACACCAGAGAGATGCTGCATGCCGTGCTGACCCCCTTGGCACTGGCCACTGGAGGCTCTGCCTGCGGGACTGAAGACTTCGTGTGCCCACCTGGCTCCGGAGACTCTGATGACTCCCCTGCCCACTGTGCTGTCTCCTGAACCTGCAGACTGAGACTCTGGGCCTCTGGTTCAGTATTCCCTGCTGACTGCTGTGTGTGTGTGTTTTATATCTCTTAGATTGTTAGAATGTGAGTAGGATATTGTATGTTGATGTCCTACTCTGAGTGAACCTGCATTCAATAAAAGCTGAGTGAATAGCATAGTTACCTTGTGTGACTCGTCTATTCCTTGGTGCCGGGCTACTCAGCAGGCAGCTCTCGGCTGACTTCTAGGAGAGACTGTATCACGAACATACACTCACAACGGCAGCACCTCATGAGAAAATAATCTTTCTCCTCTCGTGTGCAGCCCTCGATCATTGAGCTGTCTGTAAAATTTACCATCTTTTCTGGGTTTGTTGATCTTTTCAAAGAACAGGCTTTTAGTTTTGTTGACTGCCTCTATTATTTTTTACTCTCCACTCCGTTAGTTTCCACTCTAATCTTTATTGTTTCTCCTTCCTTCCTTCCTTTTCCTTCCTTTTCCTTCCTTCCTTCCTTCCTTCCTTCCTTCCTTCCTTCCTTCCTTCCTTCCTTCCTTCCTTTTCTTTCTCTCTTCTCTCACTCTTCTCTTTCTTTTCTTTCTCTCTTTCTTTCTTCCTCCCTCCCTCCCTCCCTCCCTTCCTTCCTTCCTTCCTTCCTTCCTTCCTTCCTTCCTTCCTTTCCAATAGGTTCAGTTTGCTCTACTTTTTCCAGTGTTTTATGATAGGAGGTTAAGCTTGATATGAGATATTTCTTCTTTGTTAATATAGTCACATCCAGCTAAAATTTCTTTCTGAGCACTACTTTAGCTGCAGCCCATAAATTATTGTGTGTTGTTTTAATTTTAATTCATCTCAGCGTTGTTTTCTAATCTCCTTTGTGATTTCTTCTTTGACCCATTAGTTACTTGGGAGGATGCTGTTTGATTTCCACACATCCGTGAATGTCTACTAGTTTCTACTGTTGATTTCTAATTGTATTACATGTGGTCAGAAAACACATTTTTGTGTGATTTCAGTACTTTTTAAATTTATTGAGACTTGTATTTATGGCTAGCTTATGGTCTATCCTATAGAATGTTCTATGTGTGCTTAGAAGAATTTATATTCTGCCATTGTTAAGTGAAGTTTTCTATAGATGACTGTTATGTCTGACTGATTTATAGCATTGTTCAAATCTTCCTGTTTCCTTGCTGATCTGTTTAGTTGCTTTATCCATTATTGGAAATGGGGTACTGAAGTCTCCAACTATTCTTGTTGAGTTGTTTATTTCTCCTTTCAGTTCTGCCAGTTTTTGCTTCATGTTTTTTTGGGGACTCCATTGTTAGGTGCATATATGTTTTGCTTATTATATATCCCGGTGGATTAACCCTTTTGTCATTATAAACGTCCCTCTGTGTCTCTAGTAACAAGTTTGGTCTTAAAGTCTGTTTTTCCTGATATTAGTATAGCCACTGAAGTACTCTTTTGGATATTGCTTGCATGATATATATTTTTATATCCTTTTATTTTCAACCTATTTGCACCTTTGAAGCTAAAATGTCTCTTATGGCCCCATTAGTTTGGATCGTGTTTTGTCATTATTCATTCTGCTAATCTCTGCCACTTAATGGAAATTTTAATCGATTTACATTTAATATAATTACTACTAATAAGGACTTCTGTCATGTTACTATTTGTTATTTTTTGTTAGCCAAATGCCTAACTATACACTAGGTCCTTTATATACATTATCACATTTTTATGACCATTTTATGATCGAGAAATCCAGAATGTAGAAAGATGCAGCAACACCTCCAGCCAGAAGTGAAACTGAGCTATGAGCCCAGCATTGCACCCATCAGCTCTTGCCTGAAGTTTCCTCACTGGTCCTCCAGCTTCCCCTGTTGTCTTCCCAGGACAATCTACAAATGCAGCCAGGAGGACCCTTTAAAAATGTAAATGCAATCATAACTCCCTTGCTGATCCTCCTATGGCATCCACCAAAGGCCATGAGATGCTTCATAATGAGTGACACCTGGTTACTGAATACAGTCAAACACAGGGCTGCTTCCTTCCCACCCAGGCTACTTGAGAGCTCAGAGCATTGTATACTTAAGTGTCATTTGCTGGCCTCTAAGTACGTTCCAGCCTAGGCATTACAAGAGCCCAGAAGACTTCTTAGAGCATGGCAATCAATCATCAGAGAGCATACTTCTCTTCTCCACCAGACACACCCAACTTGTGTTTTCCCCTCTTCTTCTCTCCCTCTTCAGTCCATGAAGACCCTGCAGGATTTGCTCATTGACATTCATGCACTCAAGGCCACCACTGAAACCCTCCGGAAGGATGTGAACACACTGATGGACATGGTTAATAAGGTAGACCCTCCCCATCATCCTCCAAGCTGGCCATGCTGTTCGCACTGCTGGTGGGTGGGTGACAGAATAAATCTAGGAAGCCTGTTATTAGTCAAAGGACACAGCCATGGGGGCAGGAGATGGGGGCTGATGTGGTCCAGCCACTTGGCCCATCTGCCTGAACTCTCCATGGCTTCCACCATGCTGTGCTCCTCACACTGCAGTGTTAGGGCACCATTTGCAAGTATCAGAAACTTAGTTCATTCTGGCTTAGGTAAAAAGTCCAGGATGGTTTCAGGTACTGTTAGATCAAAGTGGTCATACCACATCAACACCTCTCTCTCAGTGATGATTTTCCTTTGGGTTGGCTTCATATTTAGGTAGGTAGGTATTCCCTAAGTCTTGGCTACTCCAGGCTTATGTTCCATCAACTTAGGAGAAAGAGAACACCTCTTCCTCTTCCAGAAAGCTCTGTTTACACTGAGAAGTGGAATAAACCTAGTACAGGCCTACATGCTAGCTCCTTCTTTAGCCACAAGGATATCAGCCCAAGCATGTTCTAACTCCTTACCATGATGTGGAAGGACATGGAATTTCTGAAGTGTGAACTCATAGCTGAGGAGTCAGAACTGGGCTCAGAAGCCAGCTCTACATACTCCTGAGGTTGGTATTGTGGCTGAGGTGTTACAAGCAGCCTCCCAATTATATGATTTCATTATTGTCCCCAATGCACAGTTTAGTGTACACATTTGATTGTCAGAGCAACTGTGAGAACTTCAGTCTTGGGCTGGGTACCTTCCATCTGAGCAAAAAGGGTACTGTTAGGAAACTGTGTCATGAAACACTAAAAAGAACCCTTGGACAAATCTATTGAGAAACAATGCCCATTCTGCTTACCTCTTGGAGATTCTTAATGTACATTTGTCCATTAAAGGCTCTGAGAAGTCCTACAGCACAAACACCTATGGAAGGCTTTTTAAGCCCAACATTTTCCAAACGTATTTGCCCAAAGAACCCTTTTCTATTCCTTTCTTACTTTCTGGGAAACACTTTTTCTTGCTTCTCCAACTCTTAGTCACTTAGACCTAAGTCCTTGTATTCAAGCAGTAGGAGAAGCAGGGCTGGGACCAGAACTTGCACTCCTAACCCATGGGTTTGGCTCATTTGACAGATACATGTGGAAAGAATAGCCACTTTCCTTGATGATTTGAAAGGGCAGAATCGGAAGATGAATGCGCTGCAGCGGGATGTGGTGAGGGTCATAGTCCCATTTTTCCACCTTGGCCCCTTGACCTCTGGGGCCCAGGGGTGCCTAGGACTGGGAGGGGAAAGGAGGGGAGCACAGCCTGGAAAGGCCCATTTATCTGCAAGTGTGAAGGACAGTGTGGATGAGGGAGTCACCCAAGGGCTTCAACCCTTCAGGTTCACGTCCCTCACTCCCAACCCCCTCCTCTACCTCCTAGGCTACTCTCCAGAACAAGATTCTCACCATCCCCAAAGCTGAGGACTTGGTACTCTGGAGCAGCCTCCATGAGGCTATGTTCACCCCAGTAAGTGAAGGAGGATAGAGGAAGGGGAAGTAGGTGTGAGGGAGCAGGCAGGGTGACCGCTGAGCTGGCCATGAGCAGCCCTGGCCAGCCCAGCTACTTTTTCCACAGGGAGCTACTTCATTACAGCTGGAGGATTCTGATCTGTGGCAGATTACAGATCAGCTCCAAGAGACTGACCTTCCCCAGACCACCAAGTACCTTGAAACTGCTCGTCAGAGCCAGATCTCAGAGGCTGTCCAACTCCCCAAGCTCCTGGATACCACTTGGCATTACCAGGTTCCAGGGCAACTACAGGAGGAGGAGTCTGCCCAGGCACTTCCACTCACTGGGGCCCAGGGGTTGGGGCAGCCTCAGGTGCCGGAGCGTCAGCCAGCAGCCAAGACTGGGTCTGCACCTGGACCCAGACCTGGTTTCATGCCGAGGCCAGAGCCTAAGTCCATGCCTGCACTTGGGCCCAGGCAGGGGCCCCGTCTGCCACCTGACTTCACACTAGTACCTTGGCTTCCATTCATGCCTAGGCCTGCCCATGAACCTGGGCCTTCCTCTGGACCTGGGCTTGAGCCTGAGTTTGGACCTGGGCCTGCCCCCGGACTTGAGCCTGCATTCAGACCTGGGCCTGCCCCTGGGCTTGAGCCTGCATCTGGACCTGGGCCTGCCCCAGGCCCTCAGTTCACCCCACCAGGAATCTGGCCTTTTATGCCAGGTAGCTGGCCTCTAATGCCAGGTAGCTGGCCTCCTCCCAGAGGTTTGCCCTGGCCTAGCATTGGGCCTTTCTGGGACTTAGGTTCCATCCAGCCTAGCCAACGCCCATTGGGCCCCCTGTCTGCTCAGCCCTCAGGCTTGAGGACCCCACCACCAGCCACAGAGCTGGGCTCTGCTTGGCCTCGTCCACGGTCGTCACGGTCTCACCATGCAGAGGTGCATGAGCTCCCAGTTGTCTCAGAAAGTGAGGAAGAAGATTACTTACCTCACAAGAAAATCTCTCAGGATAAAGCCCCCAGAGCTGAAGCCCCCAGAGCTGAGGCACCCAAGGAAATGGCCCCTAAGGATTCCCAGTCTGCCCTTCAACACATGAAAACCACTGCTGCCGTTGCAGCCGCCGCCGCCGCTGCCTATGCAGCTGCTGCGACCTCAGCAGCCCGGGCAGCCGGGATCGCTGCCAAGGTTGTCAAGGATGCCCCCGCCACCAAACTGGCCACGGTAGCAACATCCGTGGCTGCATCTGGGCCCTTAGGGGTCTTTGCAGATGTCATGGGTGCTGGGTCTTCCCGTGGGGCCACAGGCTCCATGGCCTTCCCTAATGACACCGAGACGGAAGACTTGCAGGAGATGGACTACGACGACCTCTTGTCTTCATATGCTTCTGCTGCCTTCATCCCACCTGATACTGCCTTCTCCCAGTCCATGCTCACAGCCAAACAGGCTGTGACCCCCGAAGACAAGAAGAAGGCCGT
Organism: Tonatia bakeri; assembly: GCA_004024845.1. Lineage (NCBI taxonomy): Eukaryota > Metazoa > Chordata > Mammalia > Chiroptera > Phyllostomidae > Tonatia > Tonatia bakeri. The sequence goes on from PVIA01005443.1 coordinate 20,050, forward strand.
CAAGTATTCCATGAGCCACATAGCCCAGATACCTATTCAACACGACTCCCTGAAAGAAGAGCTTGTCCAGCTGTCAACCAACCTGGAACAGCGCATGGGTTATCTAGGTAGGCCCAGACTGGCTCTGGGAAAGGCGGTAAGGGCTCAGGCCCTCCCTGTGGCCTTCAAGAAGCACCTCCTCTCTTTTGTCTAACTGCCCCAACAAAGTCTACATTCCTTTGGTATAAGCATTAGCCTCTTTCTAGTCTACTCTATCCTTTACAATGAATGTACAGTGAGGTCTCATCTTAGGACTGGGGCAGTTTCGAGTCTAAAGCTGGTGCTTAGAGAGGAAAATTTCATGTCAAAATCACTCTTGAAAATCACCCATAAAACCCAGTCCTACTGTTATAGTGTTTTGACAAATCCAGATCCTCCAGAGTGTCCAACAGTGCTGAACAGGCCCCAGATGAAATGATCAATTTGGGATTAGGAACAACTGCCAGGCAAACATGGAGACCCTTAAAGACGATAGTCACATTCTGGGTGGCAGTGGGGCCAGTAGATTTATGCTCCATTTCATGCCCACGATGGGCATATGCTCACTGAGGGGTATGGAGGGACACAGTGGCCCACTTCAGTGGTTCTCAACTTTGAGCCTGCCTCAGCACCCCCTGGGGGGCTTGGTAAAGCACCCACTGTGGGGCCCATCCCCAGTTTCTGACTCAGGCTATTGGCAGGGGGTGGGGTGGGAGGTGGGCAAGAATGTGCATTTCTGACCCTTCCTGGGGAAATGCTGCTGATGTTGCTGGCCTGGGAACCCACTCTGAGATCCATTTCCCTACCTTCTTTAAATAATTATCTTGCTGTTTTGCTCTCTGCCAAGTATAATTGTTGAATTAACCTAAGTCCAACCCATGTACAGCGCTGCCCCTGATGGGTGGTGCTATTCCACAAAACTTGAAAAGAAAAAGAACTTTGCATAGCTACAAAGAACCATGCTGAACCCTGGCTGGTGTGGCTCAGTTTGTTGGGTGTCATCCTACAAACCAAAAGGTCACCGGTTCAATTCCCGGTCCAGGTACATGTCTGGGTTCTGGGTTTGGGGACCCAGACATGGGTCCCCAGCTGAGTCCAGTGAAGCAGTCAACCCCTGATCGATGGTCCTCTCTCACATCAACGATTTCCTCACTCCCTTTCTCCCTCCCTTCCCCTCTCCCTGGAATAAAAAACAAAAACAAAAAAACACCTACATTGATATCAGTGAATACTGGGGCACAGCTAAGGTTCTATCTGACAGTAATGAATTTAAATTTAAAATGTAAAGCTGTAATAGCCCAAAGTCTACCACTGATCAGCTGCTATTTTTGTTAAAGCTATAGTTAGGCTGTAAACATATTGTGGCTGCAGTTTCTCATACATCCCTAGCTCTGACCTGTACATTAGTTTTTTGGCCTCTCATCTGGAACTGGATATATCATACTATTTTTCTACATTGTTTTTTTCACTGCCATTTACCTCACCTATCCCCCCTTCTACCTCCACCCACCCCTCCCCCACAATGTATTTTTTTTACCCCTCTCCTCTTTTGTTAAATCTTCCTTTTTATTTTGCAGTGAATAATATACTTATAAATAAGGTACTTCATAGTTTTGCTCAGGGTGTTTTTGGGGAGGGGAGTTGATTCTGTTTTGCTTTGTTTTTAGTTAATTCTGGAGCCTGTTCCTTAGGTCTGCTCTGATATGATAACTTGGAAACACTCGTGGCTTTTGACACTTGCCCCGGGGCGAGCTCAAGGTCAGATGTGCTCGAAGTGGGAAACACACAGTGGATATTGAAGGCTTAATACAGAAACAAGGATGTAAAATATCTCAGTAATTTTTATTATATATTTAAATGATTCTATTTTAGATATATTGGGTTAAAAATGTCTTATTAAAAATAATGTCACCTGCTTCTTTTTAGATTTTTAAAATGTGACTCCTAGAAAACTTTAAATGACCTCAAAGGCCCCCAAGCTCACAGCACGGTATCTCTTTATTGGACAGTGCTGCCTCCAACATCTCATAACAGAAGCAGGTGGGGCTCTAAACAAAGCATCTTCCCCCATTCCTGCCTCCAACAGCCACCCTCTCCTTTGCTTTCAGCTAGTATGAGAGCCTCTGCCAAGATTGGGACAACAGTGGACATACTGCAAGAAAAGATTGGCAGTCTCCAGAAATCCAGGATGCAGGTCAGTGTCTTGGGCAGAAAGAGCTTTTACTAAGAAGATGATGACGTGAGACAAGGTGATGGCGGACTATGACCCGGAACTAGACAATGGAGCTTTTGTCCTGTAGCTAAAAAGAGGCCTGGAGCGACAAGGGGTGGGGCAGGCAGCTGCAGCCTGGCACCCTGCTCTGGCTGGTGCAGGGGCCCCAGGGGCGGGTGCATGCCCTCGCGGTGGCTAAGAGGGCAGGTCGGAGACACTGGCCTGGTGCATTCTTCAAGCCCCACCTCACCCATGGCTACCTCAGCAGCAGAGGCCTAGGATATCTGTTTCTGCCCCCTTTAGGAAGAGGAACTCGAGAGAATTTGGGGCCACCAAATAGCAGTGGTAAAGGATCACTACGTCGTGCTGGACAGGGCAGTGGAACAAATCCATATTCGCCTGGATGAGTTAAAGGTTCGGAGGTCTGGGGTCCCAGAATGGACAGCTGAAGGGACAGTTCTTCATCGGGATATTAGACCCTCTCCAAGGTTTCACATGTGCACCGAAGGCAGGGGAATCGGTGGAAATTTTAGCGACATTCTCCTACTCATACGTTACGCTTCAATTAGAAACAAACAAACCCCGCCTCCCCGACCCCGTGTGCACACACGGAAACAGAGGGGCCTGGATGGCGTCCGTCTCATTCACCGCGGGGTCGCCCACCCCTAGAAGGGTGCCCGGCGCAGAGTGAGGGCTCAAAATGTGTTGAAAGAATCAAGTGACTCAGAGGATTTCTTGCACCAACTGTTACATCATTCATAACTCTCCCCTGTACCACCTCGTTTCTGACCGATCAGTGCCAAAAGGCCTTTTTGGAACAGCAGAGCTGCTGACACGAGAAGTATGGAGACCATACAGAGCCCTTACCAGGGGCTCAGTCCACCAGACACTTGCTGCATGAGCCTGAGGGGTTCTGACTTTCTGAGCTGGACCTCAGGGCCAGACATTTGGAGAAGGGACCAGTCTTTCCCAGTAGGAGATGACCTCCCACAGTAGAAAGAGAAGAAGTCCCAAACACAATCAGTTGGGGTGGTTTCCATGAGGGCTTCTGATTCCCTGTCAGGGGGCTATTGGTAGGATGCAATAGGATGCAGGGGATAACAGGGGAGGACCCATACAGGGCAACTCAGACGTAAAAGAATTTCTATGCGGGGAACTGGTTCCCAGCCCACCCGCAGGTGGAAGGTAGAGCTCTGGGGCTCCATGCGTGCAGAGGAGACCAGGGCTGTAGGACTGTGTGAGTACCAAGGTCATCACATCAGAGCATAACATCATCTCCTGCCAACTCTGGGCCCATTTTTGTCACTGCTTCAAAGAGGCCAGGTTGCCAGGTCCGAGGCACGTGTTGGTGCCCTTTCCCGATGCAGATGAGCCAGTTCATTCAATGTGTCTGACGTGCACCCAGCACTGTGCCCTGCCCCGCATGCACGGGGGAGGCGAGGTCACAGTGCCTGGCTCCAAGTAGTCATCACTTGTTGAAAGAAACTCCAGAGGATGAGGCCCAACCACCAGCACCACATAGATCAAGGCAGCCTTTGTCTCAACTACCTTTCTGTCCTTCGGGCCCACGAGAAAGAAGTAATTGCCTATGAAAGTTAAACCTGGAAGAACACACTTCGTATATAACACATATTTCATTAAATATATCTTAAATGAACATGTGCAACAGATCACTAGCCCCCGTGGAGCCCTTCCAGTAGAGAAATGAGGGCATGCAGATGCATGGAGTAGCTGTTACTGCTTTACCTGCATGTCTGTGAGAAAATGTTGTGAACATAACAGGTGATGCGCCAAACCTCTTACTCATTCATCAAGTCACTCCGCCAGTGTTTCCGAGCTCTCACTCTGCACCAGACACCCTTCTGGGGTCTGGCGGTGCAGCAGCCAACAGGACAGACACCATCGAGGCTCTTCTGTGTTTGAGAGTAAGCAGTGGTATTTGTGTCTTTGATCAAAGTATACTTTATGCACAGTAAAATGCCCAAGTTTTAAGTATAAGAGGTGGATAAATTTTTGCCTATTTACATATCCATGTTCCCACCACCCAATCAAGATGGAAACATGTCCATCACTTTATCAAATGTTTATTTATTGATTTTTAGAGAAAGAGAAGAAGGAAAAGAGAGAAAAAGAATTAATTTGTTGTCCCACTTTTTAATGCATTCACTGGAGGTCGAACCCACAACCTTGGCATATCAGGACAACACTCTAACCAACTGAGCTACCCAGCCAGGGCCATATCCATTACCTTAGAGTGCACTCTTAGAGTGTTTCCCACTAAAAACACAGCAGGAAAATAAATTAGAATAGAACTCTTTCTTTTTGACTCCATGGAAAACATTACTTTCCCTTTGCAAGACGATGTGATGGAGCTTTGCATTAATTAGAATTAGGTTCAACTTTGAATAACCTAACCCCCCCCAAATAACTGACTGAAACAAGGTACCCCAGAAAAACAAGAAAGTCAGAGATGATTATCTGTGGCGGGTCTCGAATTCCATGGTGTGTGATTTTCATTCACAAGGTCACCTCAGGCTCCAAGGTGGCTGCTGGTGCTCTATGCATTAAGTCTGCACTGAAGCCAGCAGTGAGGAAGACACGTGCCCACTTTCATATTTACCCCAAGGGTCACACCAAGCTATAAGGGAGGCTGTGAAATGTAGTCTTGGTTCTGGGAGGTCAGATGGCGGGTAAAAGTGGGAGGTCCTGTTGCTGAGGGTGAGAGGAAAACCAGGTGTGAAGGGAGAAGTAGAAGCCTGTTTTCTGATTTGGAGGAACAGTGACCTTTGGGGACACAGCACAGTGGGTGTGAGGCTCTTCCTAACCCACTGTGAGGCCCCAGTAAGTGGGGAGAGGACAGAGTTGATGGAGGGAATTGGTTCTTTGTGGAGTCACAGGGATGGGAGTGTGTCTCCCCGACAGCGGGGCACAGCGTGTGCCACGTGTAAGTGCTTGGCTGGTGAATAGACTGGGATTCTTGCTGGGACCTCACTACAGGTCAGAAGAGATGAGCTTGCCTGAAACATCTAGGGAGCGAAGCATCAGCTTCAGCTTACTCTTTTCTTCCTCAGGTCTGCCTCCCTGTGCAGTGAAGTTGCCATGCCCATCTCCCAGATGACAGCTTATCCCAAGTCCCACATTTCTTCCCTTCGAACCTGGGCACCAGGAGTCCAGGATCCCCAGGCCTTCCCATGTGCCCACCCTACCTGCTGTCCACCTGACCTCAGTGTCCCACAGCAAGGGTGGAGTTGAGAGGCGGGCATTATCCACAGGGCTTCCAAGGTTGGCTGACATGCCCTTTGCTTCTGTTCTTAGAATCTCCGAGCTCAAATAAAAGACCTAGAAATGCGCAAGGCAGACAAAAATGTGATGGAGCAGGAGTTGAAAGAGGTGAGTAAGCAGATTCCTTTCCCCTCCTGCTTCCCGATCCTGAGCCCCAGCTCTGCCACCCAGGGAATGGAATCGATCAGCCAAGACAAATCCTGGCAGTGAGACTTCAGAGTCTTATTCATATGGAAAGGCTGCGGAAACTTCTCAAAAGTTGTCTTGTCAGTTCCTAGTTTCAGTGACTCAGGGTTAGTGACAATGTGTTATGTGAACTTAAAAATCGTGCACCAACTTCTCTGTCATAGGAAAACCGTGCCTCAGATGTGACCGTTGTCTTTGAGTCAACATAGGCCCCAGGATAGAATTTAAGCCAAGGCTACACGTCCAGGGTCCCAACTTGGAAAAACTAACCAAAGTGGTCTGATCTCCCCCAGCTTCCCCTTGCTCCCCCCCCCCCCCAGCAGCTCTGCTTCTCTGAGTCCCTTCTCTCTCTAGAAAGCCGACAGGAGCACCCTGGCAGGCAAGGCAAGCCGGGTTGACCTGGAGGCGATGGCAGTGGAGATGAACGAGATGATGCAGAGCATGCTGTTCAGGGTCGTGTCCCATGAGGACGACTGGAAGAAGGTTGTGGAGCAGCTCAGCAAGGACCTGGGCACCAAGGCGAGTTTCCCTGTACTAGGTGTCACTTGCTGCATAACAAATTACTCTGGATTAGCGGCTTAAGGCAACAAGCATTTAGTTTCTGAAGGTCAAGAATTTGGGAGCAGCTTAGCTGGGTGGCTCCGGGTCTCCCATGAGGTTGCAGTCAAGATGTCATCTGGGGCTGCAGTTCTCTGCAGGTGCCTGGGGCTGGAGAAGCCACTTCTAAGGCGGCACCCTTCCGTGGCTGTGAGCAAGGCTTCTCCTCCCTCATCCCACCAACTCCTAAGGCCACTTGGGGAGCCTCACAGCACTGCAGCTGACTTCCCTCCAGATGGGTGACCAAGGGAGCATGACAGATAGAGCTTTTACATATATCAGCTAGAAATCTGTGAAGAGCTCTCCTTCATCAGTTTGAGCTGATTACCCTGAAATATGGTTCTTTCAAGGAAAGAAAGAAACAATGATGAACTGTTTCCTTTATGACCAGTTTTCATGGGAACATATTGATGGAAATAGCCACATCCAAAACACGGTGGCAAATGAGGGTTTCTGTTTTTATTTTTTTATTTCTTCTTCGTGAGTGTCACCATGAATCATGGATTTTTATATATTCAATACTCAATTCATTCAATTAATTAAGTTACTATTTATTTTGTCACTCATATGATTTCATCTTTGGCCTGTGAGCTGGCTTCTGAGCCCTTCCACTGGACCCTCTGTCATGAGATATCTGTCTTATTTCCTAAATGATAAGCTGTTCCAGGCTTATTGTCAACATTCTCTTCCTCAGACCTGAATCAGCCATGTCTCTGTGGAGTCCTGGTTCCTTTCAGTGGGGAATGGTGTTTAGAGACCAAAATCTGGGCATTGAGAGGAACACTTTAAAAATTCAGAAGTCCCACTTTACAAAAGAGTCTGACAGTTTTTCAAAAAGTTAGACATAGAATTACCATACCACTCAGCATTTCACTCCTAGATATATATACCTAAGAGAAAACTTACGTCCATGTAAACACTTGGATAAGGATGTTCATTGCAGCATTATTCGTAAGAGCTAAAAACTGGAAACAGCTCAGATGTCCATCAGTGGATGAATGGATAAACAAAATGTAGTCTAGCAATAAAATCAAATATTATTCATCCCATAAAAAAGAATGAAGCACTAATCATGCTATAACCTGGATAAACCTTGAAAATATTATACTCAGTGAAAGAAGTCAGACAAAAAAGGCCACAGATTGTGTGATTCCATTTATATGCAATGTTCAGAATAAGCAAATCCATTTATATGCAATGTTCAGAATAAGCAAATCTACAGAGACAAAGTACAATAGATTAGCAGTGGTTGCCCACCTCTGAGGGCCTAGGAGGAAATGAGGGGTGACTACTAATGGAGAAGAGGCTTCTTTTGGGAGTGATGAGAATGTTACAAGATCGATTGTGATTTGATGGTCACACAATTCTGTGAATATATTAAACACCATTGAATGTATATGCTGCACTCAGTAAATATGTGTTGAATGAGTGAATACAGGGTGTCTGGGGACCATTGGGAGGAATGTTTCTCTGGCCTGTAGGCCTGTGGTTGAGCATAGGTTTGGCTTTATCACTTGGAGGCAGTAACTGATGCTGTTTCTTCGCCTTGCCTGCTGCTAAGGTCACGTGGCAGCTCCCCTCTAGCATTAGCATGCCGTAGGGCTACAAACCATAACCCAAGTTTATCAGTTCCTTTCCTTAACCACCTCACTCTTTCTGTTTAATCCTATTACACTCTGTGTAACTTTGTGGATTACTGCAAATCCTTTTCCGGAGGGTGGCAGGATGTGAATTAGTTGACTAAACATTCTTTTCTTCCCTTTTTCTATTGCAGCTGGTCCACAGGGATTTGGAGGATCTAAAGAAAGACATAAATGAGGTCGAGCAATTAGTCAAGAAGCTGCTAATCGAAGGCCTCCGATTTGATCCAGACAGCGCTGCCGGCTTTAGGAAGTGAGCCCCTGCTGGGTAGGGGCGGAGCTTGTGGAGACTGGGGGATCTGCCAGGGAGGAAACAAGAGGGGGATCCCAGAGCATTCTGGGAGCAAGAATCCAGACCTATGGACGTGGGGAGGCGGATGGGCTTCCCAGCTGGGTGTGGAAAGGGTTGGGGTGAGGTTGAGAGCACCCGGCCCTCAGACCTGGGCAGCTCTGGTCTTGATTGGCCGAGGGGCTCCAGGAGCACAACTGCTCCAAAGCTCTTTTGCCACAAATGAGGAGGTTCGGAGAGGGAAGGAGCCATGCAGGTGGGAGCCTGGATGGATCTGGGACCACCGCCAGGTCCTCTGCCCCCATCCACACAGCACCCCAGACAGAGGGATTCGATGTCCTGGGAGTTCCTGTCCCCAGATCACCCCTCACGCCTCTCTGAAGGCTACTGTGTCTGCTGTGACAGTTAGCTTTCCAGGAGGTCCCTGCTTTTAGAGACCTCCATTAATTATGTTTAAGGCAGGGAGATACACTACACTTTTATTTCCTCACCTCTGCCCAGGCAGCCGCAAATGGGGGTCAGCAGAGGCCGGCAGAACTGAGTGGAGCTGGGCCAGGCCAGTGGGTGTAGGACATGGGTGGAAGTCCTGGCCCTGATGCACAGACAGACCTGCATCCTCCCCCAAGCACTGCTTGGGGACAGGGCAGCCTCGCAGGGCCTGACTCGGGTGCTGATGAATGGCTGTCTTCCAGGAAACTGTTTGAGCGGGTGAAATGCATTTCCTGCGAACGGCCTGTGGAGATGATGACTGGACCGTGAGTACTGCCGCCAGGGGGCGCCCGCGCCCTCTTTTGGACGGACCCCGCCCCCCACCGCCCCCTGTGGCTGCGTTGTTCTGGGAACATTTATAGGCACATCCACTTACTTGTCTTGTAGACATCATTTCGTTTGCTCCCTGTCCCTGATGGAGCCACCACCACCCCTTCCTTTCTTCATCAGCACTGTCAGAGTGCCCACTGTCCTAGGGACTGGGTCAACTTCAAAACAAAACTAGTGGTGACCTAGCTGGGTAGCTCTGTCGGTTGGAGCGTCACCCTGTACACCGAAAGGTCGCAGGTTTGGTCCCTCCTCAAGGCGTGTGCAGAAGGTATGGGGTCTCTCTCTCTCCCTCCTTCCCTTTCTCTCAAATCAATAAATATATTCTTGGGTGAGGATTTAAAATAATAAATAACAATAACAACAATAATAATAATGGAAGAAAACTATAGGGGAAAGCAGAAGTTTGTGGGAATTCCTCGCATGTATTTTTATGGTCTAATACTTTATTTAATGATGTGAAATTCACATAAGAGTAACCATTTAAAGTGAATGATTCAGGGGCATTTAGTTCATTTACCATAATGTGCAACCAACACCTTTAATTCCAAAACACTTTTATTGTCCGGAATCCCCTGACTTACTAAGCAATCGCTTCTACTGCGAGCTCCCCTCAGCCCCTGACAACCTCGAATCTACTTCTGTCTATAGATTTGTCTGTGCTGGACATTTCATAGAAATGGAATCATCCAGTCTATTGTCTCTTGCACTTGGCTTTGTCCACAGAGCATAGTGTTTGTTAGGTTCATCCAGGTTGCAGTGTGTGCCAGTACTTCGCTCCTTTCTGTGGCTGAATAATGTCCCATTGTATGGATAGGCCACACGTATTGTTGGTCAATTTATACATTGATGGGCATTTGGGTTGTTTCTACCTTTTAGGCTTAATGAATAGTGTGCTATTGTGAACATGCATGTAATATATTAGTTTGAACACTTGTTTCCAATTCTTCTGGGTATAAACCTGAGAGTGGAACTGCTCGGTCATATGGTAACTTTGTGATTAACTTTCTGAGGCTCCGCCTGACAATATTCTGGTTTAAGAGCTTGGATCTCGCCGTGTCCACGGCCTCTGTGGTGCTAATCTGGCCCTGGTGACCAGTGAAGCTCAGCAACACCCCCATGCCAGTGCACATTCATGGAGGGGCTTTGGAACTATATTCAGAATTTTTCTTTCAGACAACAGATACCTAGTTGCAGTATTCCTTATAATAGTGAAAAAGAGAGGGAGAGAGAGACAGAGAGAGAGAGAGAGAAAGAAAAGAAAGAAAGAAAGAAAGAAAGAAAGAAAGAAAGAAAGAAAGAAAGAAAGAAAGAAGGAAAGAAAGAAAGAAAGAAGGAAAGAAAGAAAAGGAAACAAGCTGAAGTGGTAAATGAGTTACAGTAAATTCATGTCAGCCAATACAGATCGTGTTGTAAAAGAAACCACATAGCAGGAACTTCTGAGATGTGGAAAGGATCTCCAACTGTGATGTCCAGTGCAGTAGCCACTGGCCACATGCAGCTTGTTGAACACCTGAAACATGGCTAATACAAGTGAGGAACTGAATTTGAAACTTATTTAAATTTAGTTAATTTAAATAGCCATGTGGCCAGTGGCTGCCATATTGGCTAGCACGATCGTGGAAGAATATGAATGACCTGGGAAAGGTTTTGCAATAACTTAAATGAGAAAATCAAGTAGTAGATGCGTTATGATCCCATTTTTGTTAAAAAAATATATAAACATCGAAAAATACTGGTAGGACACAAATCAAAGTATATGTCACATGGTTACAGTACTTTTTTGCTTATTTGTGCTCTTATATGCTTTCTAAAGTTCAGGCAATGTGTATTACTTTAAATTTTATTGTGGCTTAAATACATACAATAAAGTATGTAAATATTTACTGTACAGCTTGATAAGTTTTTTTTATCCTCACCCAAGGACATGCTTATCGACTTTACAGAGAGGGGAAGGGAGGAAGAGAAACACTGATGGGAGAGAGAAACATTGATTGGTTGCCTCCTGCACACACCCCAATGGGGACCGAACCTGCAAACTAGGTGTGTGCCCTAACTGGGAATTGAACACGCCACCTTTCAGTTTGCAGGACATCGCTCCAGCCAACTGAGCCACACTGGCCAGGGCTTGGTGAGTTTTACATGTGTGTACACACCCTCATTAACCCCCATGCAGATCAAGATGTAGAACAGGTCCAGCTCCTGAGAAGACTACTGTTTTATTTTTATTTTTATTGAGGTAAAATACACATAACATAAGTTAATCACTTTATGGAGAACATTTCAGTGGCATTTTGTACATTGACAATGTTATGCAGGTACCACCTCCAGTTCCAGGCCATTTCCATCAGTCCAGAAGGACATCCCTTACCTATTAGCCATTCCCCTTTTGCCCCCAAGCCATTGCCCCCAAGCTCTGACCACCTCCAGTCTGTATCTGATGTTTACTTTTATAACTGAAACATTTTTTAATGATAATTGGAACATTTTTTTTAGTGACTTACAAGGATTATCGGGGTTCCCCAGAGCCCTCGTAGGGCAGCCTCAGGCTAAATTTGAGGGTGGCTTCCTGGAGAAAGTGGGAGCCCAGCGCCCTCTGCTGGCCATGTATGCCTACTACTGAGCTCTTGTTCAACAGACACCTCATCACCATCCGCAAAGCCCACCTGCTGTCTCGGCTTCGTCCAGCTAGTGCCAACAGCTACGAGTACCTCCAGCGGCAACAGATGAGGTGAGTAGACTGGAGTTCCGCCCCTCAGAGGACACTCAGGACCCAGGAGCCCTGCAGAGACCTCAACTCTAGTCCCAGGATCCAAAGACTATGCCAGGGCACTGCCAGCCATCTGCAAGGAGTATGTTCGGGGCGATAGCTGGGGCAGGAGACAGGCATGTGAGAAGAAAGAGTGGACATATTTATTGGGCATCTGTTATGAGCCAAGAATCATTCGGGAAGGGTTTCTTATTTAAATCTCACAACCCCCTATGAGCTAGGATTAATGTGCCTGCTTCTCGCTGGAGGACGTAAGTAAATTCGGTGAGGCTTGCTGTGGCTGGGCAGACACTGTGCTGAGCACTTTGACATACTTGACCTCATTAAGTCCTTACACTTTGCCCTTTGAGGTATATTCTGTTATCATCCCATTTCTCAGTTGAAGAAATTGAGGCTCAGAGAATTTAAGCAACCTACCTAGGATCACAGGTAGTAAATGGCAGAGCTGGCACCTAAATCTGAGGGTTTCCACCAGACCCAGCTGGCTCCCTGGGTCCCAGCCCCATCCCTCACCCTCTGAACATCCCATGGCATCAAGGTGCTTCCCGCCCCCAGGTGGGGGAATAATAGTAACCACAGCCACACAAGGGGAGGGACATGGGAGCCTGTGCCCCATGCTCTTATATGCCTTGCCGGATTCTTTCTGGAGATCAAGAGGCTAAGAGCATACGTTTGGCAGGTCAGATCAGGCCTCCAGGGGTGGCTAGGGTCTGGGGAAACATAGACCTTGATTTTTTCTCTGGCCCCAGTCTGTCTGCTTCTATCCACCCACCAGGCCCCAGGCCTGTCCGGCTACACCACCCAAAATCAGCTGGAAGAAATTCCAGTCTTCCCTTGTTACTGGCCAGGCCCTTAGGGCCTAGCCTTAGGCTCCTTGGGGGTAGAGGGGTCTTCAGGTGACCCTCCTGCCCTGTCCAAGGGAACAGCAGCGGCTGAAGCAGCTTCAGGACCTCGGAGACAAGGAGGACTGGAGTGATGGCCCTGGGAATGACGCCAACCACAAGCTCAAGTCATATAACTTGGCAACACTCTACCCCTATGGGGACCCCGAGTTGCTGGACTATGATACTGTGAGTCAGGCTGCAGCCTGGATGGTGGGCGACCCGGGGTGGGGGGCCATGCTCTTTCCACTGGGCCTGTGTGTATACTACACAGGCTCAAGGTTACTCCCTTACTTGGGGCCTGGGCCATCCAACAGGCCGAGGTGGACATCCTGGGAGTGGACGGGATCCTGTACAAGGGCCGAATGAACACCCAGGACGGGGCACGGCCACTGACCAGTGTGGAGAAGGAGTCAGCTGGTGAGAGGCGTCAGGCTTTCCTGGGCACTCTTGCCTAGTGTCCTGGCTTTGCTGGCCAGCATGAACAGAGGCCCTGGCAAGCATGGCCCAGGGCTGGCACCATCCCTGACTGGGGGGTCCTCACACAGCCACTTGCAAAAACAAGGTTCTGCTGTATGCCAGACACTGCATGCAGCAGACGCAGTGCCAGGGAGACAAAGGGGAGCGAAAACAGTGGTGACGCTCTGGAGTCTCCATGTGAGTAGAAGAAGCAGACTAAGCAGACAACTGAAGGTGAGGCCGAACAGCTACCCTGAAGGGAGGGTAACTCCCTCCCTGGTCCTGGTACTAGGACTGTTTGTGACAAAGTATGTGGGCCTAGGAAGGAGTGCTGGTGGTCCCCCCAAAGGTGGGATGCTGGGCTGGTGATGGGAGAGTTGTGACAAAAGATGCTGGCCCAAGGAGAGGGACTGGGTGCTGCCCTGAGGCCTCTGAAAAGGGGCCAAGTTTTCTCTAGATGGAGGGCTCAGGGGGAGGAGAGCAGTCCAGGTGGAAGGAATAGCAGGCGCAGAGTCTCTGGAGTGGATGTGAACCAGGCACAGTCAGGCCTCAGAAAGGTGAGCCCCCCTGAGGTGCAGAGATTGGGGTGGGGTTGGGTGTGATGAAGAGGGCACTTGGACAGACCATGGAGGCTGTGTCCTAATGTCGAGGGCAGGCAAGGATTGGGCCGGAGGAGAGTCTGTCACACACGTGGAATCAGTCCTATGGTTGCTGCAGTGTTGAGGCCCTGGCTCCAGAAGGCTTCTACCAGGGACCCCACCATTCAGTTCCTGCACTGGGCCAGCAAGAACGAAAGGTACACCTTCCTGGGCTGGTGACTGCTTCACTCCAGTCCCTGCCTTCATCTTTGCGTAGCCTGCTCACTGTGTATTCTCCTCTCTGTCTCTTGTAAGGATGCATGTCATTGGACTTAAGGCCCAAATTAATCCAGTATGCTCTCATCTCAAGATCCTTTGCTTAATTACATCCACAAAGATTTTTTCTCCCAAACAGGTTACATTCACAGGTTCCAGGGGACATCTTTTTGGGGGCCACCCTTCAATCCAGTATAGGTCTCCCCCTGGTCCAGGAGGGTGGGACAACCATCTTAAACCCCATACGCCCTCTGGGGCAAGGCTGCCTGCAGTGTTAATGCTCCTTTCTGGGTGCCCGGCAGTGGATGCTGTTGGGAGGGGACTCAGGCTGGGCTTCAGGGAACAATCACCAGGCAGGATAACAATGACATGACTAACATTTAAAGTCTGACTTCTCTTTTTTATAATCATATTTTATTGTTTATGCTATTACATTTGTCCCAATTTTTCCCCCTTTGACTCTCTCCACCCAGCCTACCCCACCACTCCCTCAGGCAATCCCTACAACATTGTCCTTGTCCATGGGTCATGCATATATGTTCTCTGGCTACTCAGTTCCCTACACTGTACTTTACCTCCCCATGGCTATTCTGTAACTACCAATTTGTACTTCTTAATCCTTGCACCTTTTCCCTCATCCTCCCCGACCCCCCTCCCTTCTAGGAACAATCGAAACATTCTCAGTATCTATGATTCTGCTTTCTGTTCTGCTTGTTTATTTATTTTGGTTTTTAGATTTAATCATTGATAGATATGTATTTATTGCCATTTTATTGTTCATAGTATTCTTCTTCTTCTTCTCCTTAAAGAAGACCCTTTAACATTTCATGTAATACTATTTTGGTGCTGATGAAATCCTTTAGCTTTTTCTGATCTGGGAAGCTCTTTATCTGCCCTTTGATTCTAAATGACAGCTTTGCTGCATTGAGTAATCTTGAGTGTAGGTCCCTGGTTTTCATCACTTTGAATATTTCTTGCCAATCTCTTCTGGCCTGCAAAGTTTCTTTTGAGAAATCAGCTGACAATCTTATGGGGACTCCCTTCTAGGTAACTAGCTACTTTTCTCTTGCTGCTTTTAAGATTCTCTTTGTCTTTAACCTTTGGCCTTTTAATTACGATGTGTATTGGAGTGGAACTCTCTGTGTTTCCTGGACTTATATGTCTATTTCCTTCACCAAATTAGGGAAGTTTTCTTTCATTATTTCTTCAAATAGGTTTCCAAATTCTTTCTCTCTCTCTTTTCCTTCTGGAACCCCTATGATGTGAATGTTGAAACACTTGAAATTGTCCCAGAGGCTCCTTACACTGTCCTTTATTTATTTTTTTGGATTCCTTTTTTTCTTCTTGCTGTTCTGATCGCTTGTTTTTTTGCTTCTCTGTGTCCCAAATCTGATTTGATTTTCAGCTTCATCTACTCTACTGTTGATATCCTGTAAATTGTTCTTTATTTCAGTTAGTGTATCCTTCGCTTCTGACTGGATCTTTTTTATGCTGCTGAGGTCCTCACTAAGTTCCTTGAGCATCCTTATAACCAGTTTTGAACTCTGCATCTGACAGATTGCTCTTCTTGTTTCATTTGATTCTTTTTCTGGAGTTTTGTTCTGTTCTTTCATTTGGGCCATGTTTCTTTGTCTCCTCATTTTGGCAGCTTCCCTGTGTTTGTTTTTGTGTATTAGGTAGAGCTACTATGTTTCCCAGGCCTGGTGGAGTGGCTTAAAGTAGTAGGTGTCCTGTGGGGTCCAATGGCACAGCCTCCGCTATCACCCAAGTTGGGTCCTCAGGGTGAGTCCACTGTGTGGGCTGTGCAGCACCTTCCTTATAGTTGAGCCTTGACTGCTGTTTGGTTGGCACATACAAAGTCAGCTGCCACCTGTGTTCTGCCGGGGGTCACACAGCATTAACTACAAGGTGATCTGCAGATGGCTGCAACTTGTGCTGGGCTTGGAGGTGACCAGGAGAGGCCAAGCTGTGAACCAAGGCTGGCTGCTGGTAGTGCCAGGCCTGGGGCAACTTAGCAAGAGGTATGGGACTGGAGCCAGATGCTGCTTTTTGGGAGAATTTAGGAAAATCTGAAGCAATGAATCTGACATCTTGCCAGGGCCAAACAACTGAGGGAGGCATTGAACAAATCAGCAGGTAAGGGCACCCTTGGTGGAGGGGCCGGGACAATGTTACACACCTGGGCCGTGTCTCCACTCATTCACTGGACAGCGTCCCCCTCCCTCCAGAGGAAAGGACATTTCTCCCCATTCATTCATTCTCAAGGCCCATGACCTGCAGAGCAGGACTGAATCATGACACCTCTACTACTCTATTCTGCTCGGGGGGTGGGGGGCAACAAAATCTCTCTAGCCTTAAATATCAATTAGAAGCCAACCTGGACAGATCCTTTGACCAGTGTGCTCTTAGCACTCATTTACTTACTCCAAAGAACATTCCAATCCAAACAATCATTATCTAAACTTAAACTAGCTAGTGTGAGCCTCACCCAGGTTCAGACTGGTCCCAGATGCATCCATCTGTTCATCCCAGTTTCCGCCGAATCCTGCTGTGCATTCAGTCCTTTGCCAGCCCCACGGGGTCACTGAGAGGTGTCCAGCCAGCCTGTGGTCTCCAGACACCTGTACCGTGGTCAGGATCTCCGGGCAAAGGGACAGCTGATCCCCAGTGAATGATGCCCCCAGTAGGAGGGCAAGGGGGCATGCTGAGGCTGGTAGTCAGCAGGCTGGACTTCCAGAGAATCTCCACGGCAGGCTGAGTATGGGCAGGACCCAAGTGGGAGGTGGTGGCAGAAGGTGGACATGAGGGAGTAGACTTGTCTCCAGCCTACGCCTTCCTCACCAGCTCTGGGTGAACCACCTAACAAACACCCCTGGCCAGGCCCCTTCCCAGTTCAGAATGGCTACTGTAACAAATGACCACACACTGAATGGCTCAAAACAACAATGTTATTTTGCCTTAGTTCTTGAGATCAGAAATCTGAAATGAGTCTTGAGCTAATATTGAGCTGTCAGAATTAGCCCAGGGCTGGTTCCTTCTGTGGCTCTGGTGGAAAGCCTGTTGCCTCGCTGGTTCCACCTTCCAGAGGCATTACTCTGATTTCAACTTCCACTCTCATGTCTCCTGCTCTTACCCCGACCTCCTTTATAAGGACCCTATGATTACATTAGGGCCGCCTGGATAATCCAGGACCATCTCCTTGTCTCAGAAGTCCTTGATTGAATCACATCTGTAAAGTCCCCTGTGCCGTGTAAGGTGATGTGCTCATGGGTTCCGGAGATTAGGACATGGACATCTAGGAGGGCATTGCCCTCAGAGTCCAGACTCCTGGGCTGACTGGACCCGTGGCCCCCTGGCCTCATCTGTCCCCTTCATTCAACCTCGTGGAACTGCTCACTCGCTCTCTCTCAACGAGCCCCTCTGCTTCTCACCTTCGGGCCTCCGCCCCTACTGTGTGCTCCTCCTGGACCCCCTGGAGGACATTTCCTGTTTGCCAGAGCTCAGGTGTTCCCTCCTGCTAGGAGTCTCCTGGCTTATGCAGAGGCGAGCCTAGGAGGAGCAGGCCTTGGGGTCAGGTGGTGAGTTTGTGTTTAGACATACAGAGTCCAAAGTTGCAGGGAACATCAGGGAGAGCACTGGGTCAGCAGCTGGGCTCCTGGGCCTCCCCGTGTCACCATTTGGAATCTGTATCCTAGGCCCACATCCCTTACCTTGTAAGGAAGCGGGTCGACAATCTCACCGGTCGGCTGGTTGGCAGGTTCCACTTCTGACTCATGGAGGGATACAGGCGCCAACTGAGGATCACAGTGGGGGCCAAGGAGCACCCCTCAGCCAGGCATTTGCTCTTGAGCAGAACCCATAAAGCACATGAGTGGTGGTTCTTGACTCAGGCTCAAAGGACATGACCTATGCTATATAGTTCCCAGAAGCTCATGGGGAACTAAGGTGGTGCCAGTTGGGTCCTCGAGGTTGTAGACCCTATGACAGAGTTAGGGATACAAGAGATTTTGAAGGGAAGAGCATTAACAAAGAGGAGGAAGGAGAGGGAGGGAGTAGGACGAGACCCTCAGACAGTGCACAGACCTGATAAGGTCCAGGCCGGACCAATGGGGAGCTTCTGAGCAAAGAGCCCAGCAGACGGCTAGGCCCTGTGCTCCATTGTTGACTGGAAGTGCTACCAGACCCTGAAGGTTCAACAAACGTCCAAAGCACTACCAGATCCCAAGACGCTAATAGGCCCCAAGGTGCTAACAGGTGGAGGCTGTTGGTTCCCTGCACCTCCTACAGATGAGCACCACATTCTTTCTTAAAGAGAGACCTGTGTGGTGCCCCCTGCTGCCGCATGGCCCTGGTCTCCTGAGCCCTTGTCAGTGCCAGGTGTGTTTTAGAAGCCGCTGGGGAAACCCAGTGCAGTCAAAATGAAGGTGCTGCTCCCTTAGGATTTTCACCCCATGAAGGACGGAGCTGTGTGAACAAGTAAGTCAGTGAATGCGTCAGATGAGACACGGAGATGGGGAGAGGACGGCCTGCGGGCAGTCCCTGCTGAGTGGGTGGTCTAAAGGACTCTCTGAGTCCCTTCGAATGAAGGGACATTTGAGGCAAGAATTGTCAGGAGACAGCCAGAGATGGACACAGCTGTTCAGGTGGAGGGAACGCTTGGTGTCCTGCATAAGAAGGAGCGTAGCGCCCCTATAACTCTTGCCGGGCAACAGGCACAGCCCTCTCCTCCAGACCCCCGTCTTGCTTGGCCACCTGTGAGACCCTCCTCCCTCATCTTTGCTCTTGTGGCCTCTTCTCCTGCATGATCCTACGTCTTCTCCTGCAGCAGCCTTTGGCCTAGACTCTGGATGGCCAGTCAGGGTGGTTCTTGGCTTGACAGGGAGAAGGGGACACCTTGGGTTGAAAAGTGGAAGATGGAGCCAAACCCCAAAGACCACATATTGTATGGCCCCCCTTCCATGAAATGTCCAGCACAGGCAATCACATCAACAGACGCAGCTTAGCAGTTGCTAGGGGCTGGTGGGGAGGGGAGAATGGGGAGTGACTGCCTCGTGGGTACCAGGTCTCCTTTTGGGATAATAAGAATGTTCTGGAACTAGATGGAGATGATGGCTGCACAACCTTGTGAATGAACACCACTGAATCGTTCGTTAAGTGCTTAATCATGTATTATGTGAGTTTTACTAAAAAAAAAAGTGCACACACAGAAGATGGACAGGGGGGTGGGGGTGAGAGTGCCACGGTGGTGGCACCCCCATGGGAGACCTGAAGAGCAGCCAGACACCCAGCCTGTAAGCAGTCCTGCCAGCGCTTTGTCTGCGTCTCCTTACCGTCTCCTCCCGGCTTCGAGTCACCTCCAAAACCCCTTTTTCTAGTACCTTAACTTGAGGAAGCCCGAGAAGGTGGGGAGAGAAGGTCCTTCCATAGACAAATGGGGAGGGGCAGGTATGTGAAGAGGGGTGGGGGCAAAGGGCAGTCCCACCAGCGTGAGCAGGCCTTTGCAGGCTGAGGACGGGAGAAGTGCTCCAGGGAGGGGCTGAGCTCCCAGAGAGCCGCCACCCATGCCCGTCTCTTCCCCTTTCTTTTCCACCAAGCTGTGAAGGTTCCACATCCCCCGACTCGAAACCTGTATGAGCACTTTGGTGCCACCTACCCCTGTGAGTACCTGCTCCTCCAACTCCCCAGCCCAAGGGGAATTCTGGTTGGGTCCCCCAGCCCCAGACTGGGGCTCTCCTGCCCTACCTCACCCATCTTTCACATGCTCTGTGCCAGTGCCGAAGAAGGCCCCCCAGGGAGGCCCCCGCCGCACCCAGCTCCCTGGTAGGCCTCCAGCTGTTCTGGGCTCTGGCTCCGCCCTGCAGCCGGGCTTCCTGGCCTGGACACCCAGGCCGGGAAGGCATCCAGGTGTCTTCCCAAGTGTCCAGTCAGCTGCAGAGGTGGGATTAGGGGATCCACTCATTCTCTGGGCCTCTTGGCTGGGGCCTGTGAGTAAGGCTGGAGGGAACTGAGCTCCCCTGATTCACATCGCCCTGGACCAGGCATTTGTGGGCGCTTTTCAGGGTACAAAGCACTCTGCCCCTTATCTCATGCAGGCTTCACCCCAGCCAGGAGTGGTGGGTACTGCTAGCCCATTTGAAAGGCGTGGGGGCGGGGCAGCCGAGGCACGGTGACCTCCGGGGAGGAACGCAGGAGCTGGGACTCCTCCGGTGCTCTGCTCCACTTTGGCGTCCACTCTGTGGTGCTTTGTCTCGGGTTGCTCCCCGCTCCTTCAGCAAGATTATGCTGCCCGCGACTAAGGAGCGGCAGTGCAGCACTTCTGTTTCTTTCCTGGGGCTTCTCCTCTCGTAGTCAGGCCAGCCTCTGCCCAGAATGTTCTTGAGACAAATCACGGGTGGGTCTCTCCTGCCCCTCCCAGCCCTGCACCCCCGTGCCATCATCCGCTCAGCCACTTCCAGCCCCCACCCAATGCTGCCAGCTCGACCTCCGTCTACGCCCCCGCTGCCACTGCTGCCGCCGCTGATGCCGTCCCTGCAGGACCCCTCGCCGGCCTCAGGGTCCACCAGGCACCCAAGGTCTCAGCGCCTCGAATCCAGAGCCAGCACGCGGCGCACCTAGGAGCCCGACAGCCCGTGAGCCCTGTGCCCTGCGCCCGCACTGTCCCTTCCATCCGCTCCCCCACCCGCCGAGACAGGCCGGAGCCTGGCCTGAGGAAAGTGCAGGGGCCCTGGACAGGGAGGCCTCACTAGGACCCAGTGGCTGTTTTCACTGCCTATAAATACACACAGCGCAATGCTTCTTATCCCATATTACATAAAGAACACAGCTTTCTGGATTGAATTTTCCACTAAGCCAATTTAATTCCTTGACCAATTTTCAATATGACACAGTTAAAATGATTTCATAAAACTTTCCTTTTTCTTTTGCTGAAATGATTTCATCAGTATCAATTCCAGCTCCAGCTTCTGCCACTGTCCATTTTCTTTGGGGGCCATTGTATCTGCCAGGATCAATTTTCTCATGGGAACCAAATTTTACTGTGTGCATTTTAAAAAATTTTGTGTTGATTATTCCCACCATTACTTACTGTTCTGAAGTGGATGTTTAAAGAAGTTGACTATATTTACCTCTGGCTAATCCCTGAGGAACTTGGGCAGCGGCCCTGGAACACTCTGGAACCGCTGTCCCATCCAGGGCTGGGGTCCCGCACACCCGTGTGACCTATCTGTTCCCATGCTAACCCCTGTGCACCTGGTAGGAACAGAGCAAACTGGGAGGTCAAGACATCCAAGCTGGCAGTTCAGTGGCCCCCCTTAGATCACAGAGCATTGCTCACACACACCAGCCTGCACAGTGTGTGCCTGGCCTGGTTTCTTGCCCTCAGATGGCTTATCCGTCCTGTCCTTCTCCCTCAGTTTCGCTCCCTTTCCACTCCCTAGCTTGTCTAGTTGTGCTCTGTCGTTAGTGTAGTTCTGACGCTTCTATCACATTTCACAAAAACTAAAAAAATTTTCCCTCTGTGCAGTATTAGGGCATGACCCACCCCCCACCACTGCCAACATCCACTAGAGGCCCCTGGGATGGTGGAGTGAGTTGGAGTGAGCGGTCCGAGGGTCTGCCTTGGGGGGCTGTGCCTGGGAGCTGGCATGCAGGGTTCCCTAGGTCTGATGGACCCTGGAGTCCAGGCACACTGTGCACCTGCCCCCTTCCTAACGGTCCCCCAGCCCTTCCTTACTGCGACCACTGCTGGCCCTGACTTTTCTTTTCTAGAACTCTCCAAGGACTGTGTCCAAATGGGAACAAGCTCTCCCTGACCCAGGTCTACACTGCCCGCTGTGGGCACTGGCATTGCGGCCCCGGCCTCCAACCCCATGCCCATAGCACAGATGAGTATTTTTGGCAACTTCTCCCCAGAATAAAATTTTCCATCTTTCACTCTTCTGACTGCGGATAAGGGTAAATGGCCCGGTATCTTCTGTGAGGGGTGGCTTTGCCTGCCCCACGTGGGTGGGTGAACCTGCTGACCCCTCCTTGGGCTGCCATTCCAGCATCAGCTTCCCAGAGCCACCGAGGCTGACCCTCAGCAGAGAATTGCAACCAGCCTCCCCTCCTTGTCATACTTCCCACTGTGGCAAAGTGCCCCAAGCCGCCAAGGCCTGTGTGGCGGGCAGGTCAGGGGTATTGGTGTGACCTGCCCAGGGTCACACAGTGAGGCCTCAGCTCTCCAGCTCCCACCCATGAGGCCATACTTGGGTACTGTGCACAGGGATGAGGGCCTGGACTTCCATCACCTCCCCAAGGCAGAAAAGGGAAGCATAGCCAGGCTTTGGCACCCAAGAAGCTGGGGGTTCCTAGGGAAGCACCCCATGCCAGCCAGCCTTGTCCCCTAAAACCCTGACATGAAGGTACCCACAGGCACTTGGCATGACTCTCAGCCCCTCAAAGCTGCCTTCCCAGCCATTTCTCAGGTTTATATCAGAATCAGTGCCTACTTGGTACCTGCAGCTGAGGGAGTGGAGAGAGGCCCAGGTATCACTGTATAACCATCTGCATTCTGATGGACCCTTCAGTGCTCTGGAAGGTAGGAAACCACAGTCCCAATTGCAGCCAGCCAGGAGCAATACTGGAAGACAGTCCTGTCCCCCATGGCGGTGGGCGAAGCCGGCCTTTGGCCTGGTCCCAGGTGGCAAGGGTTCTGCCTCCTAATCCCAGCCCCAGGGCATGGAACCTGAAGGCCTTGAAAGCTGGAAGGGAGGTGCTGTGCCCACTCCCAGGGCAGCTGCCTCAGGAGCGTGGCCCGCCCATGCCAGCAGGGAAAGCGCTTGGGGAGTGGACAGTACCAGGGATGGAGTCCGAAGAGTGGTGATGTTGGGAGAACGTAGGTCCAGCCTCCTCCTCTGCAAAAGGGGATCACAGTTTTGAACCTGAGACAGAGGCAGGGCCAGGCTGGACAGGGAGTAGGGTGACCAACTGTCTTAGTCTGCTTAGGAGTGACAGGGGTCCCTAGAACTTCCAGTTTTAAGGCCGAGATAAATCTGTCACATGAGGGGGAAGTCATGTGGACTGGCCGGGTCCGTGGGGCTGCATGAATGAGCCAGCAGGAAGGGGAAGGAGGTGTCTCTTCAAGCATTGCGTCCTGCCTTGAGGTTCTGCTAGAATGGAGATGCTGGGCGGTAACCACCTGCACCCCCAAATCCAGCCCCACAACCCACCGATGGAAATCAAAGGCCACTGAACATGTTTTCCCTTTCAGTGACTGTGAACCCATTAATCCTATGGTATAAACAGCCGACAGCAGCAAGCGTGTGTCCCAAACAAGTGGGGCTGTGTTGGAAAAAGATGTCACCAGTACCCAAAAGCAGGCTGCCAGAAGGCAGCGGCTGAGGCACTGGAGGGCCTTCTGTGCAGGAGCACTGAAATCAGTACTGGTTTCCCCTGCCACTGCTCCCCCTGACACCATCATCTTGGTCTGACCCCTGACTTTGTATGAATTTAGGGACTCTATGCAGAGACCCTCCAAAATCCCACACCAACAGCCAGAGAAGGGGTTCTCCTCCCTCTCCTTCCTCCTCTTGCTCATGCTTCACCAGGATCCATAGAGAACGTCCCCACCAGAATTTGCAGCCGTTATTCCCTAGATTAGAAATGGCCCCATCAAGCAGAGCTGAACTCTGCCAACAGGCTCCCAGCACCTTGTGCTGTGCCATTGACAAGCCTTGGCCACACTGGAGGTGGGCCCTCCTCCACCCTCTCTGGAGGACCCAGCATCCCCACCACTAAAAGAGGGGTGTTCTTTTAAGACTCATTTGAAATACATATATTGCCCAATCATAAGCTGCACCTAGGCAACCAGACCTTTCCAAATGCAGGAATTGGAAATAACTTTGCCTCAAAATATCTCATTTTGGTCAACCCAGGTGGCCTCCCTGACAACACAGGGGAGGGACCAGAGTCAAAGCTGGTCTGTCCTCAGATGAGTCCTGCTATGAAAAGCCCCACAGAGACCTTCAGGGCCACAGCGGCCCCACCCGCTGGGTTTGGGAGCCAGCCTTGGGAACAGGGTGGCTTTCTTCAGCGGCACACATGCTCCCAGAGAACACCAGGAAGACCTTCAGCAGCCCTGGGAGCATCCCTGTCGTCCAGGGAATACTGCAGGGGAACGAGCCCTTCCCTCTTTAAAGCCGTGTAAAGGGTGCCCTGCCCGCCCACAAAAAACCATTTCAGAGTCGCCATTCGTCTGCCAGGTGCCGCTCCACTCCACGGAGCAGGGCACCTACTTCAGACGATCCTCCCGGGCAAAGCAAGATCTCCTTCAGATGCCAGCCGATTCCAAGATGAGTCAGACACAGGCACACATGCTGGTGGCCAGTGGAGTGGGCCGGCCCAAGGCAAGCTGTGTCCCTACTGTGATGGTTGGCTTCAGCCAGTTGTGGCCTTTATGGGAACTTGGGCAGTATTACAAATTCCCAAGATAAGCCAGAATGAGGCTTTTCATGTAAACTCTAATTTAAAAATGTTGGCAGACAAAAACAAAACAAAAAACACCAAACCACCATGACAGCCAAACAGCATACATCAGGGGACTGAGTGTGCAACCCCCTAAGATAACCCTGTCCCACCTTTTATGGGCAGACCACAGGGCACAGCTACCTCTTGTCACCCCTAGAGGCCAGATCTTCATTCCCACATACTGTCACATCCCCTCTTGAGAAATCAGACACACAGAGATCAAATCACATTCTTTTAAGCAACTTCATGGGTGCAAATGATGTTTCTTAGAGTGGAATTTTGGAAACAGTCATTTGGAACTCAAGTCTGGTGATCATATAGGAGATACTCAAGCCCAGAAGTGGCTAGACTTTTCAGGTAACAAGGCTGGTTTTCCCAAGAGGTGCCCGAGAGACATCTGAGATTCAGCTAAACCTGGTTGTCCATACGATTTCCATTTGTACACCAGAACCGGTGCTGTTTAGCCAGTTTATACTGGAATGTGTAGTGGATGGTGACGAATGCCTTCAATTCTGCTCTGGAGCTCCCAGGCTTTGGGAAGTCAAGGAAGGTTCCAGGTTCTCCGTGTCACACTCCAATTTTGAGGGCACGTGGCAGCTATGTAGGCCCAGCTCTGGCTTCCCCTTGAGTTTGTCTGGCTCACTTCTGCGGCCACTCCCTTGTCTTGAGATGCTGACAGGGGGCCCCAGGCACACCTGGCAGGTCTCTGCACTGCTGGAAAGCACCCAAGTATCCAGGTCCAGCTCTAGCCCTACCCCCTGCCTCCTCCTTCCTTGGGTCCCAATTTGCCTGGTGCTCTTATTAAAAATCAGATCGCTGGCCCTCCTCCAGAACAGTTGCCTTACGTACCCAGGGAACTCTTATGCTTTGTAAGTTTGTGCTGGGTTGGAAGCACTCGGGAGCTATTTTACCTTTAGTAACTGCTTTGACATAATGAACACACTACAAAGTCCACCCTTTTGAAGTATGCAAGTGAATGGTTTTTAGTTTGTTTACAAGTCAATCAGCAATATCCTGGGAGTGTTTAAAACGATACTGTCAGGGCCTCCCTTGAGATTCTGACATGGAGGGACCAGGAATCTGGGGCTATTAGTCTTTTCACAGAGCCCCCAGAGGACAGTTTCCCACATCCAGACATTTTTGGTTGTCACAGCATGAGGGTGCTACTGGAACCTAGTGGGTAGGGGCTGGGATGCTGGCCAAACATCCACAGTGCACAGGATACACCCGTGGTAGACAGTGATCCAGCACCCATGTCCACAGGGCCCAGGTTGGGAAAACGGCATCTACAGGAACCTCAAGGCCCAGCTCACACGGCCCCCCAGAACAGAAAGGGGCCTCACCTCCAACAGACCAGCACTATAGAGATACTTCTCAAACTAGGGCCCAAGGTCTAACAAGCCCCAGGTGATGCTGTTGGTCTGAGGACCCCATTTTGAACAGTGAGGGTGTGCTTTCATACAGACCTGCAGGGCCCTGCCTGGGGTCAAGCCCCATGGTCTCCAGGACAGCATATTCTACACAGTTCACTGTCTCCTATGGTTCCAGAACACACAGCCACCCCAGCAACCAGCTCTCTGGGAAAGCCCAGACATGCTCACCACACAGCTGATAACCTAGAAATGCTTGCCTCTGCAAAGCATTTTCCTACCACTTGAAGAGGGGCTGTATCAGTTTCCTGAGAATTTTCTTCCATCCAAAAGAATGGAGAAGCTGCACCTCAAAGTACCCCAGGCAGAGCTGTGTCCTCTCTGGACTCCAAGAGGCTGTTGGAAAGAGGGTTTCAAGGTGAGGACAAACTTCCGGTATGCAAACAACAGCTCAAGGGGCCCAAGGGGTTGGTCTCCAGTGACAACCAGAGAGTAAACAATCATCCCAGGTGGGTTTCCTCACAGGCCTGTCCAGATTCCAGCAGGGCAGACGCATCCTTGTCAGAAAGCTCAGCCCCATACCTGGGAGCGAGAGGACTGCTGGTGGTGGTTTAGTGCCAAACCGTGTCAGGCAGACCTTCCAAAATGGAAGAAACTCTCCAACCCAGGCACAATCCATACAGGACTGAGATGCTAACCAAGTTCTTCCCAATTAGGGAAGAGGTCTGTTGGTGAGGAACTGCAGAGGCCACAAGGACCCTCTCCCCCAGCGTGGGCAGCCCAGGGGAGAGTGGGGCATCTGGCTTCTTCCTTGGGGCTAGATCAGGTACCTGCCCCAGCCCAGCTTGGAAGCAGCCTGGATCCACTATCTACTGCCCCTGGGTGGCCTGTTTCCTTAGTGACCAACGGTTTGAGCACTGGTTGGACTCTGCCCCAGGCTGGTATATCCCTGTCACTAGCCCCCACTGGCTCTGCGTTCAAGCCTGCAGACTACAAGCACAGTGGCTTGTGCCTCCCCAGGGGAGGGCCCTGTCCCACCCAGCACATTTGCTGGAGGTTGGGCTTGAAGGTCCAGCCAGAAGCCAACTACTGGGGCCCTGAGACAGGAAGAAAGGTCCTTATGTGAAACTCAGACAGACCGGAAGGCAGTTGTCAGCCCTGGAAGTCAGGATCCCTCTAGCCAGGAAGGGGGATGGGTGGGCAGACAGAGGCTGGGATTCTGGGAACACAGGCCAGAAACTAACTTCACGGGAAAAACCTCGGTAGGCAGGAAGATTCCAGAGCATGTTGTGGTTGAAACAACAGCAACACACAGGAGTAGTGTGAGACCAGGCAGGACTGGAGGGTAGCCCTCTGTTCTGGGCTCAGTCTGTGCCCTCCCCCCACCCTCCACATAATACAGGGCCAGCTGGCAGCAAAGCTGAGGATACAAGGCAAGACCACAGAGCCTGGTGGTGGTTTGGAACTCTTTCTTCTCCTTTGTTAAAAGAGGGAAAGGAAATGGGTATGGGGTACCCCTGGGGAAGGCATGCAGGCAGTCCCAGCAGGCAGGCGCTGGGGGATGGGTGGGAAGAGTCCTGGAGTTTCCCACAATCCTTTTCTCTGCAAGGAACAGCAAAGCTGGCTGCTGAGGGGGTGGGGAGAGGAAAGGACCCTGGGGAGGGGGACGATGGGCAAGGGGCTCAGGGGCTCACTCTAACATGCAAAGTCCAGCTGCCCCATAAACTAGGTTGCTTCTTGAATAGTGACATACGTATAAATACAGACACAGCCACACGCACACATGCGGAGAAGGCTCTGCATTCACGAGGGTGGGGATCTAGGTCTGCTGGCCCCAAGGAGCTCCAAGTAGGAGCCAGGCAAATCTCCGCGGACTCCTGAGATGGGGTGAGTCCTCTGGGGAAGGCTGCTTAGCCTCTGAAGTTCTGTCCACAAGCACCCAGATGACTCTGAACCAAATCCATGCAAGCTGGGTGCTGTGAGCCTGCACCTCGTGCACTCACGGGCAGCTTGTGTGCTGGCCCAGGGGTCCAGTCTCTCCCCTCCAGGGCTCCAGGGAAAGGGGGTGCAGACAGAATAGGGTAAAAGGGGGCCCGTGGAGATGTCTTCTCCCCCGCCCCACGGGGTCCAGGCCTCCGGGAGGGGGGAGGGGCCTCCCTTATCTTTCAGCCTCCATGGCAGGGTGAGCCCTTGGTTCTGAGGTGGCCTGTTGGGGGGCCAGGGGTGGCCAGTCTGACGCTGGGGAAGGGGGTGCCGGAGTCCACAGGGGTGGCTGCTGAGGCTGGTGGTGCTGTGGCCCCCCTGGGGGTGAAGCCACCATTGGCCAGCTGGGTGCTGCAAAGCTGCTGGTGGCGGCGTGGGGCAAGTGCGGTGGGGGTGATGTGGCCGAGGAGGCCATTGGGCTGCCGCTGCCGCCACCGTGGAAGCTCTCAGAGGCCTTGAGACGGGAGAACATGGTGAGGGCATCAGGGAAGTTTGGGGGCGTTGCAGGGGTGTTGGCGGGAGTGCACATCTGTGGGGAGGAGAGCAGAGAGGCAGGGGTAAGCACCCTTTCTGGAAGGCCCCCAATCTACCACTGGCTCCTAGCTGGAGACACACGCCCAGCCTCTGTTGGGAGACTTTGTGCCCCCCACTTGGATACACCTGGCCCCCCACATAGTCCACCAGCCAGGGGCTCACAGAGGAAAGGCGGGGTCCTGAGATGGGCTGTCCCGCAACACCTGCTGATGGCTCATCCCAGTGGCTGAGGTTCTGGGAACAAAGGCAGAGATCCACTGCAGCTTGAACTAGGAGACCCCTGCATATCCACCTCTGAGACCATAGGGGACACTTACCATCTGGTGGTGATGGTGACTGTAGGGGATGTTGGTCTCCTGGAAAAAGGCGCTGAGGGCCGTCTGTGGGAAGAAAAGCCCACGCTTACCTTTGGTACCCTGCCCAACCCTGCTGCTTCCCTTCTTCCCAGGCTCTCTGGTACTTAGTGTGGCCCTGGGTCTGGTTACCAAATAGGAGACGTGAATTGAGGCAGCATACCTGTCACCACTCAACCCCCTCCATTTCCTCAGACCCCCGAGCAGACATGGTAGGTGGTGAAGACCCTCATGACACTGCCTGCCACCTAGACACAAGTGCCTCCACTTTGCACACAGCACTGAGACCCATGGGGCAGGCAGCACCTTCACCAGTCTCCTGAGGAAGGCCTCCCAGAGACCTCAGCCCAACTATCACCAACTCTATGGGTGCTAAGTCCCTACTCCTTTCTGAGCCTATTTCCTTATATCTGAGTCAGGGGTTGGTGAAGGCCCCCAGATGATGAGTCTGTGACCCACCTGTTCCTCTCCTTGGATAACCAAGGCACCCTGCTCTGGGCCTGTTTCTACATCTGCACCACAAGGGGACTGAACTAGGTGGCTTTCAGGTTCCCCTCCTTTGCAACAGTGACCTCCTAAGATCTATCCATGTTCCAGCTGGGAGAGCCAGAAGTAAGTAGGATGGTTGGGGTTTGCACTCCCTGCCCCGCTCATGTGAACCTGCAGCAGAATGTTCTCAAGGTGACAGAGCGGGAGGATGGCAGAGGTGGGGTTTACACCCAGAACTGTGAGGAAAGGGGGAGGAGAGGTGGTCTGGGTAAGACCAGCCATCTGGAGGCCCTGATGAGGGCTCTACGCCTCTGGGAGCCCCCAAGAAGGCCCCAGCATTTGGTGTGCCCTGGGGCTCAGCCCCTGCAGTAGGACGTCAAAGAAAATAAGGGAACCAGCTGCTCTTGCGAAAGTGCTGGGTGAGGGAATCAAGTGTGTGAAGGGTCTGCCAGGCTCTGCCAAGTCCCAGACCCAGCTCTGAGGAGCTCCTGCTACTCTGCCCACCATCACCATCCCCTCCAACTGGCCCCCCACAGCCCTGTGCTGCCCATCTCTTCCCCTGCCCCCAGCATACCCAGAAACCCAAGCCTGGCTCCCAGGGCTTCCCTGGGGGTTTTGTAATTTTCTTAAAGTAAAATCAAGTGAATTATTCTGGGCATTTCCTGCTGAAACACCGTACCTGCGTCTCCAAATAAGGATGTGGGAGCTAGGGGAAGAGGGGTGCTGGTTTCTAACCATTACCTCCTGACCCCCCAGCCCCACCTCTGGAACCCCAGGGACATACCCAAACCATTCTCTCAACAGTAGCTCCAAAGGCCACTGTGTAAGGATTCCAGAGAGAAACATCTGCCCCACCCCTTAAAGCAGAAGTTCCCCCTCCCCCTGAAGCCTCTGTCCCCATTAACACCTGAATCAGAGACTATGACCCAAAAAGACAGCCTCCAGCTGGCTGGGTCAGCCCTTCTGCCAGCAGGCTGCCAGCTGAAGTCGGGAAGGCAGAAGGGGGTCAGCCATGAGGAACCTCTCACTCACCCCCACACTGAGACCTAAGGTTTGGGGGCTCATGACCCATTTTCACCTTAAGTGAACCTTCCTAGTACCCATTTCCCTGGGTACTAGACAGTGAAACTGAGACTCACAGACCCCTGGGGGCCATTACAGCCCCCTGTCTGCAAGCTGTCCTTGCCCCTGCTGGGATCAGAGTCTTCTCCAGATATTTCCATCCTCGGAACTGCATTTTCAATTCCTGTGACCAATCAACACCAATCTGCACTGCCTGAATGATCATCAAGCTGGTGTCAGGCTCTGAGGGCTGAGCTGGAGAGTGCCTGCCCACTGGACACCCGCCTGCCCAGTCCCATGCAGGAAAGGAGCCATGTGTGCTGCTGTGCGACTCAAGCAAAATGCCATGAATGTGGTTTTGCAAGTTTTGCCACATCCACCCCAGAGACAGATGGGCTGATTAGGGAGCTAGCTTCCTGGAGGGTGGGGCTGCCAGCCTGGGAATGGGGAGGCAGGCATTCACCCCTTAGAGGTCAACTCACACCCCCAAGGTACAGAGGAAAAAAGTGAGGTCAGGAAAGGGAAGAGACCTGCTTAGACAAAGAGCATCTTCTGGTGTGAGGGCCATACAAAGTCATCAGATCTCTGGTAAGAAGGAGGTGAGCAAAGATCCTTTGGGTGGATAGGCCACTGGGTAAACTCAGGGTGGGAATTCCAATCTCTTCCAACCTCTTCCAACCCTGAGGAAGTTCCTTTGGCTACTGGTCCCTCCCTCAAGCTCAAACACCTTCCTTGGGCAGACTCTCCATAAGACAGGTTTTTGGGCCCTGCTGGGCACAGACACTACAACTGGACTGGGGCTGGATCCTTACACCTATGAGAAACGGAGTTCAAGGAGCTCTGGCCTTATCCCTAGATACCATCCTGGATTATTTCTGGGGCTGCTGAAGTAGGGAAGGTAGTCTCTTGGCAGCACAAGCCGTGAACCCTAGTGCTCTATGGGTCAGAAAGGCCTGAGGAATGAGGGCCAGACTGGGGTAATCCCACCCCCTGCCCACTGACTGAAAGCCAGTAAACCGCACACCACGCTTGCACGGTGCAGGTAGATGTCCTTGCCAGCACAGAGGAGGGCCCCAGAACACCACTGTACACCTCAGTGTACACGCACGGACACTAGCCGTAACACGAGGACGTGTATGTGAAAGGAGCACATACTCCACACCCGCGCCCCAGGTAGACTGCGTGTTTACACACGCCAACATGCCCACACGCAGCGTGGCGCGTGCGTAAATACAAGTGCACATGTACGTTGGCACACGCGCCTCCGGGCTACCCACCAGGCACGCAGAACCACACGCGGGGCTACTCTGCCCGTGGGCCCCAGGGCTCTCCTGCCCCAACCCCGCTGCTCAGGGAGGGGAGATAGAAGGGGTACACCGCGCGAGCAGCTTGGCCCAAGCCTGGGCGTCCTCCTTCCGGCCGCCCGCCCCACTGCCTGTCCTGGCCCCGGCAACGCCCCGCCCTGGCCTTACCCGGAACAATAGTGGGGGCCCCCACATTCCCACCGCCAGGGGACTTGGGGTCTGAGATTCCGGGCCCCAGCGGGAGCAGGCCGCTACTCCCGCACACCCAGCGCGGGCGGCGTTTCCGGGGGCATCGTAAAAGCGGCCGTGCCATCGGACCCGACAGTACGACGCCAAGTGTGCGCGCTGGGGCCCGAACCCTGGCGCGCGACCGGCGGAGCGCGCACCCGCAAGTGTCTCCACCGCACACGCTCCGCGGCACGCGCCGCCACGCGGGACGGCCACCCCCACCCCCGGCCGAGCCGGTTCGCGCACCTCGAACTGCCAGTGGGCCGCCTGCAGCAGCTGCTTCGCCTGGTCGGCCGCACAGCCGGCCGTCAGCACGAACTGGTTGATCATGACCTGGTGCTTAAGCTCATCCATGTTCACGGACATGGCGCCACCACCGCTGCGATGCCCGCTCCGGCCTCCCGCCGCCGCGCGCTTCTCCGCTCACGCGTCCACCATTAGCGAGCCGGCTCCGGCTAATACAAATATTTACTGTGCGGCTCTGACTCACCGAGCCTCGCCTCGCTCCGAGGCCGCGGGAGGCATGCTGGGAGATGTAGTCCGCAACGCTCCCGCCCGCGTTCCATCGGGGGCCGCGAGCTGAGCTGTCGCGGGCCTAGCACCTACAGTGGGCAGAGGCGGGCCTTGACGAGAGACGACCCGACCCGGTCCTGAACTAACAGGGGTCGGCAAGCGGAGGCCACAGGAGTCTTTGTCAAGACTCTGGTTCCCGAGCTCCGGTGTGGTTGACAGCTCTCTGTGAGTGTGCGCACCCTTAGGTGAGGGGAGCACTATAGCAATTGTGGCACAAATCGGCAGCACCAGGCCGCAAGGCCTCGAAGGTCCGGCACACAGTAGGCGCCTATATTCGTTCAATGAATAAATGAGTCTACTCTTTAGGACTCGGCTCAAAATCACCGCCTCCAGGAAGCCTTCCGAGTCTCCTCAACTCCCTCCCCCGCCCCGCGCAAACCGCACTCGTGAAGGGGGACCCTCCCTGGCCTGGCGCTCTACCAGGTACACAGTAGGCCCGAGGAACTTCTGGGAATTGGTAGGGATGGCGCCTGGGAGAGGCAAGCGAGGCCGGCAGTCTTTGCCTTGAGGTTCCTTCCCTGTGGCCCTTCCACGTTCCCACGCAAAATCTGTTGTGCTTGGCCGGAAAGCTGGCCCTTAACGTACGGACTGCAGGACCGCGCGGAGCCAGTTCCGGGGAGACCCAGAACTCGTATTCCCAGAATGCCCCAGTTTATTTGCATCCTTTGGTCCCGTGTGACGTCTACTGACTGAGGCCGCATCTCGGCCAATGAGCGACCGCAGGGTGTTAGGACCTGGCCATATAAGGTAAACAAAGCTGGCAGCCCAATGAGACGAAATCGGGGGCGGGCGCTCGGTCGGAGTAGACCGGGGGTGTGTCACGTGGCGGGCGGAGGCGGGGCTGAAGAACGATGGGGTGGGGCGTTGCGGCCTGTGTTTACAGACCCGCACGCGCCGCTTCCGGTTGACCTCGCGGGTCTGGGACGTGGGGTTCGGGTGCTGGCTGGAGGGAGGTGTTGGAACTGGGATCCGGGCAGGGAGTTGAGGAGAAACCCCAGGCAAAGGGGTGGCTTGGTCACCACTGCTCTCAGTGATCTTTCCCCGATTACTCACGCTTCCTGGGCCCCGGTTTCATTTTTTGAGCAACTGTTGAGTCCTGACTGTACAGGGCTCTGACGTAGCTGGGGTACCGCGGAGAGATGAAACCCAAGAGGGGTCGGCAGGTGGCGGGGCTGGGTGTGGGCGTGTGTCAAAAATCCCAGGGGCAGATGAAGAAATATAAGTGTGGGAAGTGCCCTTAGGAAGGAGATACAAGCCTTGGGGGTACTGGGTTAAAGCCCATTGAGAGGTTTTAATAGATCTGATCCGTTGTCCACATTAGAACCACTGGCTGTGGCAGTGTGGGGACCAGATGGTGGCAGAGGGATCCAGTCAGTTTAGGTGATGTTTTGAGTGTGTGTGGTTACAGAGGAGTCCGCCCCTGCCAAGGGCCTTAACTGCAGAATTGGATTGGGGGTAGGGGGACTGTTTCATACTGGGTGGAAAGCAGTAGGGACCTGCAGCGCTCTCTAGGGAGCTTTTCCTGGGTCTCTCACTCCTTCCAGGGGTTCTGAGTTTGGCTGGTGGGAGGAGAATGGGAGACGTGTGGACAGGGTCTGAAATGTCCCAGGGTTGTGAAGGGTGGGGGAGGGAATGGATCCCTGCTAGAGTGTGGAGCTGGGAGCTTGGCCCATTGGCAGAAAGAGGACTCAGTGTTTTCTTCCAGTGGGTGCTTCAGCCGTGGCTGAAGTCACCCTGTCCACTTGGAAAATAAAGTTTAGGCCTCTTTTCTGCCTTGTGGGGGATCATTCAGTCTCTACTTTTTTTTTTAAAGCAAACCCTGATGATACCAGGAGATTTCTGCTCTTAAGGATGCCCCTCACCTTTGCAAAGCATCATAAGCACGGATTAATGTGAGCAACGTGCTCCACACAGGTTAGGCAGCTCTGAATATGGCTACAGTTACCACTGGGATAGCAACAGGGCAGGGTGGAAGGTAAGCAGGTTCTGGAGCCAGACGGACCTAGATGCCAGTCTTGACTGCCAGTTAATGACTCTGATGTTGGGTAAGTTACTCTGGTTCTGAGCTTGTTTCTTCATTTGTAGAAGGCAAGGTGAGAGCCGAGCTCTCCCAGGACTGCTATGGAGGATTAATGCCAGCATAGACCTGGCATCCAGTGAGCTATTTCTAGCACTCATCTTTTTGCCTCTGTCTAGTGAGCCCAAGCACCCTTTTACAGATAATTGAAACTTAAGGCTGGAATCCCGGCCTCCTTAGACTTTTGCCAGTGGAGAAGAGCAGGCACCCAGTGAGCCAGCAGGGTGTGTTTCTGGTAAGGGCAGGGGGTGCTTTCAGGGCCCACTGGAGGCTTTTCTTGCTGAGAGAGGCAGGAGATGTTTTCCCCTACTCTTATCCAGGCACCACTGAGGTACTTGTTCAGGCTTGTCCAGCCCAGAACAGGTGGGGGCAGGTGGGGCTGGCAGGAGCAAAGGTTACCTCTCTGGTCCTCCCAACCTCCCAGCACCCCGGCTGGCCTGTTTTCCCAGGAGCAGCAGGGAAGTAAAAAGCCTTGTTTTCTGCCAGGATCAGCCAGGCCAGAAGTGGACTTTGGATTTCTTAGCAGGCTCAGATGGGGCCAGCGAGCTGAAGCCAGTAGGTGGGGGATGGGGAGAATAAAAGGCATTTCAGGAAGTGCCCTCATCTTTTCTGAGGTCTAGGAAGGTAAGGGCCTTGCCAAAATTGACATAGCCAATTCATAGAGGCTTAGGGCCCTCGCCTTCTCAGCACTCCCTGGCCGCCTGCCCACCTCCATCCTTCCAATCACTCCACAGATGTGTTTGTTTATCAGACACACACTGGG
This sequence comes from Tonatia bakeri, assembly GCA_004024845.1. Taxonomy (NCBI): domain Eukaryota; kingdom Metazoa; phylum Chordata; class Mammalia; order Chiroptera; family Phyllostomidae; genus Tonatia; species Tonatia bakeri. The sequence continues at coordinate 55,296 of PVIA01005443.1, forward strand.
TGACTGGCTCTGGGAGCACAAGAATGAATAGGTGAGGACCCTCTCAAGAGGTTTAAGAAGTATAGATTTGAGGGACTCGCCCCAGGAGGCCATGAACTGGGCCTAGGGCCTTTTTTTTCTGTTTCAAATGACCCAAAGCTGGCTGACTGAGGGGGCCTTGAGGTCTGGCCACTGCTTCACTTCTTTCTGATCTCTGTTCTCATACTCTTCCATTTACTTGGTTCTAACCACACTGGCCTTGGAGCTCCTCTGTCATAGATCTTTGCTGCCTCAGAGTCTTTGCACATGCTGTTCCCCTTGCTTGGAACCTGGCCTACTTACTCGGAGTTTGCCTCCTGGCTTAAATGTCACCTCCTCAGAGATGCCTTCCCTGAATTTCCTATCAATAGTAGGTCTTTCCTATTATTTCATTTCTTTTTTTTTTAAGATTTTATTATTTTTTATTTATTTTTAGAGAGGGAAGGGAGGGAGAGAGAGAGAGAGAGAAACATCAATGTGCGGTTGCTGGGAGACACGGCCCGCAACCCAGGCATGTACCCCAACTGGGAATCAAACCTGCGATGCCTGGCTCGCAGCCTGCGCTCAATCCACTGAGCTACACCAGCCAGGGCCCTATTATTTCATTTCAATCCATTGCCCCATAGCACCCACTACACTTTACATTTATACTTTTTACCTTTTTAAGTGTTTCTTTACTAATCTGCAGGCTCCAAAAAACTAGGTAAAAACACATCCTTGTGTTTCCTGCCAAGTTTTGTGTAAATCGAAAGCTAGCAAAGTTTGTTACAACTTGCAAAGCTTTAATTCCGACCTTATATGTGGATCTTCTTTCTTTATGCCTCAGCTTCCCTATCTGTAAAATGGGGAGAGGTCTATTGACTCTTTGAAGGGGGCTGTAAAATTATGTCTTCAAAGTGATTGTTTTGGAGGTGGCTCCAGAGAGATGCCTTGAAAGGGCTAAAACAAGCGTTTTGCTTCCTCTTTGAGCACCTCTCCAGGTGAGCTTGGGTTCCACCCCAGCTCTCATCCGGTGATTGGTAAGTATGCCCTCTGCTGGCCGGGGCAGGAGCTAAACCCTGGGAAGTGGGGAGAACCATGCAGCTCAGGGAGATATTTCTGAGAGGAGTAAGTGGAAGGGGGTAAACAGAGGGTTTACATATGAAGGTTATTAGAGGCTAAAAGGTTATAATTTAGTTTCGTGTTGGAATGCAGAGGGCAGGACAATTTGCGGTGGGGTCGATGGTTCCGCCTCTTGGATTTCAGTTCACTTGGTATGTCCCAGAGCGCTGATCAACAACATCAGCGGGCCCGGGCAAGGAGCGTCCTGGGAAATGTAGTTAATAGGCATACTTACCGCGCCGTAGCCTGGTGCCCTCAGAGGAGAGGGGACTCCATTTCCCGAGGTTCCTCGGATACTGGGGGTGCGGAGGGCCGCCGTGGCGTCGGGCCCCGGGCTAGCCGGGGGTGGGGGCTCCGGGGCTGAGGCTTTTCGGCCTTTGGGGAGCGTCCGTGCGGCCTGATCCGGGCCATGTCTGCGTGAAGACGCCGCTGCAGCGGTCCCCGACCCACCCCGGTACTGGTCCGACCTACCCCGCCGCGCACCATGGGCTCCATCCTGAGCCGCCGCATCGCGGGCGTGGAGGACATCGACATTCAGGCGAACTCGGCCTATCGCTACCCTCCGAAGTCCGGTGAGCGGGCGGCGAGGCGCGGGCTTCGCGGTAGGCGGGGCGGGCAAGGCGCGCCCACGCAGGCCCCTCCGCGCAGGGTCGGGATGGTGGCTTTTCTGGGTCCCCAGCCCTTCCTGCGGTCTGCCAGCCCGGAGCTTCGCGCCCCCTCGACCCGGATCCCGGGGTTTGTGGGGAGCCCCAGGCTTACCGCCTCGTCCAGGCTGGGTGACCTTGGGTCAGTCACTTCGCCCCTGAGTGCTTCAGCTACCTATTTGCACATTGGGGAGACCCTTGGGAAATTCCTAGGGCCGTAGGGCAGGGATGAGGTTCTGGGCGCGACGCTGGCGAGGGCTTAGAACGGTGTCTGGCACTTCGCTTATCCTTACAAAGTGGTCATTGTCATAAAGATTGACATCACACCACCGCCGGTTTTGGTTTTCTTTGGTGGCTGGGTCTTCAGAAACTCTCCATCTCATATGGGCAGAGGCTTAGTTAGCTCTCTTGTGACCTCCTGGCGCTTGTAGGGGGAGGGAGTGCGATTGGGCCCTACAAGATGATTATACTCTATGGGGAAGAGGCTGGGAATCTTGCTGGAGAACAGGAGAAGGGTTGGAGGGGATCTCTGGGTTCTCTGGTCCCTGTTTTTTGTTTTGTTTTGTTTTGTTTTGTTTTTCTTGTGACGTGAGACTTGAGCCACCAGGGGGGAAGACTTTTTCAAGGTCTCAGAGCTGGATGGAAGCACTTCTTGAACCGAGAGACCAACTCCCTGATGAGTTGTTCCTTCTCTGTTCTGTTGTGTCTAATGAGTGTGGCCTGACCCAGGACTTTAGCTCCAATTCCACACCTGGTCCATCTCTTTATCTGGTTATTTGCCATGGCAAGGAGAGAAGAAAGAGGATGGGGAGTTTGGACATCATGGAGACTTTCCCACCCGGCCCTCTATTCCTGGCCTCTGAAGCATGTGATCCGGTGTCTTATAGACCTCACAGTTGGCCTGTGGGCATCCACCAGGTGGGGTTCAGGACCACCTGCTTCCACCAGTGGGGAAGCTTGTGAAACATGCAGCTCCCAGCCCTTTCCTCAGACCTGCTGGGGACTTAGGAACCTTGGGGAATGGGACTTAAATCCCATTCCCCAAGTGAGTTTGATGTTCACTCAAGTTTAAGAACTGCTCTGTCCTGATTTTGGAAGGTGAAAGAAGTGGAGTGTCTGGGGCTACTGGAAGTAAAGGGGGGTGGGGATGGATTTAGGTCAGCTGAACCACAATGCAGTTAGAACTCGGCAGAAGAGACTGTTGCCTACTAGTCAGAGAGGCATGCCTGCTTGTGCAGGGCAGGGCACCCCAGCCTGGTTACAGGGATCCTCTGGAGGTTCTGTGGGCTGACTTCTCCAGATCTGATGGAGCAATTGTTCGAAGTCATTTTCTCCCATTGCTGATGTTCTTTCAGCCCGTCTTTAGCTGAATGACCTTAGGCAAGTTGCTTAGCCCCCTGTGTCAGTTTTCTCTTATGTGAAATGGGCTGGTCCTTGTACAGTAATCAGAACAGTGCCTGGGACCTAAGAGGTCCTGGAAAAGTATTTGGCTCTATAAGGGCTTAAGAAAGAAATCAGGTGACCATTTCACACCCTAAGAGCACTTAGCAGTGGTATGGCGGAGATACCAAAGTGTTTAATGTGGCACCTTGTGTCATCTGTGACCAGAGCAAACTGGATGTCCCTTCACTTGCACCTTTGGACAAAACAAATACAAGGCATTTACAGCTCCATTTTTGGGTTCTGTGTGGCAGACCTTGCTAATCGGTCAGGACACTGTTTCCCTCTGAGCCTGGACTTGGTTTCAGTGAGCACCCCACCAATGAGCTCCCCTGTGAGCTCCCCAATGAGCACCCCAGTTAGCTATGACTAGTAGTTTGGGGCTACACCCAGGTGAATGCCATATGCCACCTTGGTTTTGCTGTGAGTGACAGCAGTGTTTGGGGGCTGTCTAGTCCAAAGGCTCTCCTTTTTGCTTTTTCATCCGTTGCTTGGGGAGGGTCAGTCAGAGCAGACGGGACCTTAGTAGTACAGGGGGGTTTGAGATGATTTTAGCGGGTGCCCCTATTGGACCTTCTGATTGTTTTTATGAGAAAGTTATTATCTTTCAGGTTTCTGCTGATTTAATTGATTATATTGAGGAGAAAGAGTCCTTAAGTGCTAATATTTTTTATTTTTATTATATTTTGTTTTTTTTTAAGATTTTATTTATTTATTTCCTGGGGAAGGGAGGGATAAAGAGAAGGAGAGAGAAACATCCATTGCCTCTTAAACACCCCCAACTGTGGACCTGGCCCACAACTTAAGCATGTGCCCTGACTGGGAATTGAACTGCCAACCTTTCAGTTTGCAGGACTCTGCCCAATCCACTGAGCAATACCAGTCAGGGGTTATTGTATTTTTTAATTGAGTTTTAGAGCAAGACAGGGAGCTCAACTTGCTGTTCTACTTATTTATGCGATTCTTGTATGTGCCTGACCAGGGATTGAACCCACAACCTTGGCATATGGAGACGTATCTCTGACCAACTGAGCTACCTACCAGGGCAGGTGTTAATATTTTTAAACACTTCTAACACTGTCCAGTTTTTTACCCAGCTTTATTTACTTATTGATTTATTAAAGATTTTATTTATTTACTTCTAGAGAGATGGAATAAGGGAGAAAGAGAGGGAGAGAAACATCAGTGTGTGACAGATACATTGATTGGTTGCTTCTCACAGGCCCCCAGCCCAGGCATGTGCCCTGACCAGGAACTGAACTGGTGCCCTTTCACAGGTTGCACTCAGTCCACTGAGCCACACCAGCCAGGGCCTCCCAAGCTTTATTAAGATATGGTTGGCGTATAACATTGTGCAGCTTTAAGGTATGCAGTGTGATGCTTTGCAATATGTATATATTGGCAAATGATTACCACAAGTTAACACCATCACTTCAGTTACTTTGTGTGTGTGTGGTGAGAACTTTCAAGATATGCCTAATTTTCTTTTTTTCTGGGTCTTTCAAAGTGCACTCCAACAGTGCTTCACTTGAATTTGGTAACATGTACTTGTTTTCATTGTATTTATCTGGCTTTTAACAACTTTATTGAAGTATAGTTAGAACTCATCTGTTGTGAACATACGATTAGGTGACTTTTAGTGAATTTATGGAATTGTGCAATTCCATAAGCTGCAGTCAGGTTTAGACACTTACATCGCCCCCCGAAGTTTCCTCGTGCCTCTGCGGTCAGCCCCTACTCCCACTCCATCACTAATCTGCTTTCTGTCTTTGAAATTTGCCCTTTTTGGACATTAGACATGAAGGGAATCATACAACATGTAGTCTTTTTGTGTCTGGCTTCATCCATGTTGTAGCATGCGTGTACTTCATTGTAGAGATACAGTATATTTTATCTACTCACCGGTTAATGAACTTCTGGGTTGTTTCTCCTCTTTGGCTATTAATGAGTCATGCAGCTGTGAGTGTTTGTGAACAGCCGTGTGGCCCTGTTCATGCCTCTTGGGCGGATACCTAGGAGTGGAACTGCTGGGTCAGAGGGTAACTCGATGTTTAACCTTCTGAGGAACTGCCAGAGTTTTCCATGGTATCTGCTCCATTTTACATTTATTCCCACCAGCACCGTGTGAGGGGTCCACTGCTCCGTGTCCTTGTCAGCTCCTGATACAGTCTGTCTTTCCAGTTACGGCCATCCTGGTGCGTGTGGGGTGATACCTCACTGTGGTTTTGATTTGCATTTCCCTGATGGCTGATGATGTTGAGCATGTTTCCGTGTGCTTAATGGCCATTTGCATAGCTTATGTGTGTGTGTGTGTGTGTGTGAAATGTGTTTGTCTTTTTTTCCTTCAGTGTTTAAAAATTGGATTGTCTTATTGAGTTGTAAGAGTTCTTTATTCTGGATACGATGATACATTTCCTTTATCAGCTCTGTGATTTGCAGATACCTTTTCCCAGTCTGTGGCTTGTCTTTTTATTTTCATAATGGTGTCTTTTGAGGAGCAAAAGTTTTAAATCTTGGGGAAGTTCAATTTTTTTTTCTACCATGCATTGAAACCTTTACTAACACTTTGAACAGGTTCAGCTGTTACTGAAACTGGTAATTTCTAAACTTAAACTGGGACAAATGGCTAGAATGAGGAATAGTGGCCATCACTGGGCACTGTGAATGAAAAACTGAAGAATTAACAGCCACCCCTAGATGGAGGACCAGGTGCAGGGTGGACTCTTTCTGGATGTTGTAGTCAGAAAGAGTGCAGCCATCTTTCAGCTGCAGGCCTGCAAAGCTGAGCGTCTGCTGGTGGGGGCAGGGGATGAGGGTGGGGAAGGATGGGGGGCGTGCCTTCCTTATCCTCGGTCTTGGCCTTCACAATCTCCATGGTGTCACTGGGCTCCACCTCCAGGGAGATGGTCTTGCCAGTCACAGACTTCATAGAGATTTGCATTTTGACCTGTTAGCGATTGTGAAAAATCCAGTCATACTGAGTCACTTCAGTGACAGCACAGCACCACTTTACTGGCTTCAAGAAGCCAGTTGCTTCTTGAAGTTCAGTTTTTAAATTAAACAAAAAAATTTATTTTTAGAGAGGGGAAGGGAGGAAGAAAGGGAAAGAAACATCAATGTGTGGTTGCCTCTGGAGTGCCCCCTACCAGGGACCTGGCCTGCAACGCTGGCATATGACCTGACTTAGAATTGAACTGGCGACCCTTTGGTTCACAGGCAGGCGCTCAATCCATTGAGCTATACCAGCCAAGGTGATTTTTTAATTTTTCCAATGGTTAATGTTTTAGGAGTTACACCTGAGAGATCTTTGCCCAGCCTGAGGTCACAAAGATCTCACTTTTTTTTTTCCCTAGAAGTTCAGTAGTTTCAGTTCATAAATTTAGGTTGCTGATCCATTTGGAGTTAATTTTTTTCACGTATGGTTGAGGTAAAGATCTATGATCATTTTTTTGCATATGGATATTCAATTGTTTCAACATTTTTTATTGAAAAGGCAATTTCCCATCAGATTGCCTTTGCACTTTTGTCAAAAGTCAGTTGACTGTAAAAGTGAGAATTTATTTTTGCCTTTCTTTGCGCCATCATATAGCCAGCCGGTTCCCAGCCAGGGTTCAAAGCAGATGTTAGGACACCACATTCCAGCACTGAAAGAGAAGGCTGTGTCCTCCGTGCAGCGAGAGCCTGGAGTGCAGTAGGCACACACATGGAGTGCCTCGGCATGGGTGGCTGCTGCCACAGCTGCTCCTTCTGCTGCTATTGTCACTGTTAATTGTGTCTCAGAGCATACCTGCTGGTCTGTCCTGGTGTTCAGGGGAGGTCACGTTGGGAAGGTGGCCCCAGAGAAATGTCAGGAGGAGGGCTGATCAGCCCTGTGACCCACCAGCCCGGGGTGGGGGGACAGTGCCCCAGATCCAGACGTTTTGTGCCTAATCAGATGTGCGCACTTTCAGAGCATCTCACCTCCGCTATCTTATTGGAGCTCTGCCATGTCCTTGTGACACCAGACGTTTGTCCTCTTTGGCAGAAGAACTAGAAATCAGATTGAGCCCTTTGTCGCACAGCACCTGGGCCTGGTGCACAATAGGCACTTAATAAATGCTTGTGCAAATTTTTTTATTGCAGAAAGCAACCCCCATCTCCCTGGTGTGCAAGCTGCTCAGATAGGGCTGCGTGTTATCCCATAGGGTGTCGGGCGGGGGCTGAGGATGTCTGGGTCTGCCTCCACTCGAGGGAGGGGCCCAAGGTGGACTCGAGACGACTTGTGCTGTGTGCTTCTGTGTAGAGGGCGGTCTGGGAACATCCATTTGACCACGCTCCATGTTGGTGCTGGTTTACTCTTTCCAGAGCAGGGCCTCGCCAACTGATTTATTTGGTCCTGGAGGAAAGAACCGAGGCAGGTGTTCTAGGTGTGGGAGGATGCTCTGTGTCTGTCACCAAAGGTGTCTTTTGTCATGAGGCATTCTGGTTCCATGAGCCGTTGCTCTCCAGAGGGAGTGAACTTGTGCTCCGAGACCAGTGCCGTGGTGGTGGGAAGGGGGTGGGAAGAGGGGCTCTACTCGCACACAATTTGCACACGATGGGGGGGTTTACGTCCCCACTCAAAGACTTGGACCAGCATTGCTGCCGTCAGGACATTTTGACTTTCCCAAGTGTCACCTGTTCCATTCACATAAGAACCAGTTCTGTGCCCCTGCTTGTGTCACCTTGATTTTGAGTTTATTATTGTAGATCTACATAAATAAGCTGTATCCCCTAAGCTTCAGTTGTTATATTTCAGGTAAAACCAACAAAGTAGCAGCAACAAAGAAGAACTATGTTGGCCGTAGGGGATAGGTATCTTAGAGCCTGCTTTCCTGAAGAAGCAGCAGAGGGTGGCTTGGGTTTAGAAGCCTGCTATTGGCACTTGGGCCCTGTGGTTCCCTGGGCTGAGGCTTGTCAGGTCTTGATGTTGGAGTGTTGCCTACCCTTGGGGTTTTGAGAAGACCCCAGAGCCCTGCGTGTTTGTCTCTGAGGTCCCTTATTCTCTTTAGGTCCATGCACGTGTCAGGGGACCTTTCATAGTTTCTTTGGGAATTGTTGAGAAATTGTCACTTCTGACTCAAATAACCTGGCTTTATGTCAGCTTCTGCCAGCTTTGCCCTTCCTAGACTTCATTGAACTTTCACATCAACTCTGCCGTGTTTCTTGCTGACAGATAACAAAACCTTTCTTGGCCGTTTGAAATTGTGCTCTTCAAAGGCCCTCGCAGCCTGGCAGTTGAAGAAAGCCTGAGTTGGGTTGGTCTGGCTAGATGGCCCAGGGGCTTTTTATCCCATGCCACAAAAGTGGCTGCTGCCATTCCGTAGTCTGCTGTGGCGCTAAGGGCCTGGCTGCTAGGATTAAAGGGTGTGTGTGTGTGTGTGTGTGTGTGTGTGTGTGTGTGTGTTTTCTTCCTCATAGTTGGGGTGGCCTTTTACTGTTTTCACAACACACCCTCCCACAAGCATGACTGGGTATAGTGGGAAGAATGCTGGATTCCAAGTTTGGGGCCATTAGCTTGCTCTTGGACCCCAGTCTCACCAGGTTAACCTCTGGTTCCCCAGACCTCTTTCAGTCTCTGCAAGTGCATGTGGGCTGGCAGAGTGGGACCTGGTTCAGAAGTTTCTTGGAGAATGCCCTGCACTTCCTGGTCGACTGTAGCGGGTGGTGACCACTGCCATTTCCTTCACCTCTCAAATGCAGTGCTGCCGAAGCCAGACGTATGAATGGGGACCATGTTCCATTTGGCATTTCCTGCGCATGTGTCTCTTGAGCATGTACAGTCATCCAGCCTCACATTTCTGTGTTGCTCTGTAAAATGAAGGGTGGGTGGTGCCATATACACCACTCCTGCAGCACCGGGCTCAGGGACTTAATCACTAACCATTGCATCGTTCACTTCTACCAGCTGTTCCCAGGTCTGCCCAACTCCTTGGAGCTGGGAGGACCCAGGCTCAGCCCCATCTGTGACACCAGGACAGAATCCGAGCAGGAGTGAGGCCCAGGATCTCTGCTGTTTGCAGGAAAGGCAGTGTTGTGGAACAGCACGGGAGAGGAGCCGCTTGCTGTCCAACAAGTCTGTGAGCTCGCTTTCTCACAGAGCTAGGGGGACTCAAGAGCCTTGAAGAATGGCTTTGACGCTGGAACATCTGTCCACCTGTGTCTTAAAGGAGGTCTAAGGCCCAATAGAAAGAACACCATTTTCCCAGGTCTTTCATCCTATTGACTTGGGCCCTCCCCCTTGTCCCTGGTCACCCCTGGGTCATCCTCCTGAGGCGGGGAGACAGACCACCATGCTGGCTCCCTCCAGTCCACTCTGAAACCCTCTTTTCTGTTACCTGCAGCTTTCTGCTCTCTAGTTCTCCCACCCCAGGGAACTCATGGTCACTGATGTCCGTGAGTGACCATACTCCCCAGGGAGCCCTTAGTGGCAAGGGAAAGAAGGACTTTTAATAAGTTCAGTGCTTTAAAAAGTAAGTGTGTATGACTCACATATATATTTAAATTCAGTGTGACACACACACAGAAAATGCACAGATCATAAGCATACATCTTGATAAGTGACCGTGCAGTGAATGTGTTGAAGAAGTAGAACAGTATCAGTCCCCAAAGTCCCCTGGTGCCCTGTCACAACCTCTTCCTCCCTGGGAAATCTCCTGACTCACTGGAGGTGGGGGTGAGTTTTACCTGTTTTAGAATTTGATCTACACAAAAGTAGACACTTTTCCCCTCCACATTTGATGATGGAGAGGCCTTGGCATACGTTTCATGGGGAAGTTGCTGGTTTCTGCGCTCCACGACCTCCCAGGTGATGCCCATGTGTGTCCACCCATTCATGTGGAGGGGTGTTGGGGAATTCCTGGTTGGGGCTCTCAGGAGAAATGCTGCTGTGGACCCTCTAGTGACTGGCTTTGGTGCCCATGAGTCTGATTTCCTAGGGTCTGTTTTTTTTTCCCCTTTGGGTCCATTTCGCCCCCTTCCCGCCCCAAATTTGTTAATTGTTGTAAAATACACATAACATAGTGATTACGATCTTAACCATTTCTAAGCTCACAGTCCAGTGGTATCACATACGTTTACATTGTTGTGCATCCCTGTGACTCATTTCATCTTGTGAAACTGAAACTCTGCCCCCATTAAACACTAACTCCTCATTCCCCTTTTCCCAGCCCCTGGCAACCACCACTGTCTTTTCTGACTCTGTGGTTTTGACTGCTCCGAGTTAGTTGCTCGCCTCTTTGGGTCCATTTTCAGACCTGGGAGTGGGTGCTGGGGCCCCTTGGTGCCCGTGTGTGGAGTCAGCAGGTTTTTGCTTCTGTGGAGGGACTGACCCAGAGTGCACGCACCCCCTTGGGCTGGGCATCTGAGTTCTGTTGGCTCTGCGTTCTCACCAGCACTGGCTAGTATCAGGGGTGTGTTTATTTGTTGATTTGCTTTTTTGATTTTAGCTAGGGATAGCTCGTTGTAGTTGTAATTTACTTTTCCCTGATGACCAAGGAGGTTCCGTTGGGTACTTTCTGTTTGTAAATTGCCATTCATCTCTCTTCCTGTTTTTGGGAGGGACCTGGTGAAATCTTTGCCTATTTTTTTATATTGGATTGGCTCTTTTCTTTCTCCCTGATTTGAAGTTGTTCTTTCGTAGGTGCTTTTTATTACCTTTTGAATTCTTTGGAAATTGGCTGTTGCTATGGTGTTTATGGAAATTAGCTTAAGCAGGAAATGGAATGCATTGGAAGGGTTGGGGGGGGGTGTCCTCTGAAACCCAAGGGTGGATAATCAAGTGGAAACATCAAACCAAAGAGCCCATCCCGCTCTGGCCTCAGCATCATACTTCTGTGATAGTGTAAAGCCTGCTGCCGCCTACCGGGGCCCTTGAAAACCAAGGCCTGTGGTCCCTGGGTCCAGTTCCACAGGGGAGAGGATGTGGTTATTGGCCCATCACAGTCAGGCATACACCTTGGCCAGCCATCTGTGTCTGGGTGGAGAGAGCCTGCAGCTCTGGTAGCTGGGGCCCACCGCTGTGGGTGGTGGAGGCCGTTTCCAGAAAGGTGATATAAGCTGGGGAGGATCCCTTCTCCTCACAAAAAAGGGGCTACAACAAATTATGGGAACCCAGAGAGCCAGAATCTTTGCTTAGTGTTCCTTCCTTGCTGGGGGCTGAGAGCTTTTGAAATTGTTAGCCTGTACTAAGTAGGCTTTCACGCTGGGGAGAGGCTGGGAAGCAGACGCTCATCACATGTCTTTCCCCTGTGCAGGGCTCCCCTTACCTGCAGGGCATCCTGAGCTGCCCTCCCACTTTCAGTCTGCAGCCAGGGTACCTCACTGGGACCTCGAGTGTTACAGATGGGGACACTGAGACCCAGGGAGTTATGCGCGCCCAGTCACTAGCCTGAGTGTGGCAGACAGAGAAGTGCTGTCGTGTGCACATGTGTGACATCCGTGAGCAGGAGATTAGAGGTGGGCGTCGCCCCCTCGAAGTCGTCTCTTCTCTCTGGGAACAGGCTCACAGGCTGTGGGGCTGTTGGCCTCCCACCTGGCAGGGGGTATTCTCGGGAGCCTAAAGATGCTTTCCTGAGATCTGTACTCTCCAGGGACCGTATGTTCTGATGTCGTGCTGGTCATGCCCAGCTGGGGCTTAGTGGCAGCAGATTTCATGGATTTCAGGAAGCTGAATTTGGAAAACATCTGTTGTGTTACAGAATGAGAAAATTTCCAGCCAGTGGAATCAGTGAGCTATTCCTAGCCTCTACAGATGCCGTCGTGCCTTTCCTGCTCCCCCTCCCCTGGAGTGGGAGTGATGACTGGGGCAACTGAGCGAAATCCGTGCCAGTGTTCCAGGTTTCAGGGCCGGTTATGTTTCTTAGGAGGGGGCGATGGACTTTGTCATTGTTAATGTCATGGTTTACCTGGCAGGGATAATTGTGATATAAAATAAAAGATATATATTTGGTCTTCATCCATTTTTGGCACAGCGCTTCTAAAATCCTTGAAGTTCCCTAAATGATGAATGGTAAAAGTGAAACGGGTTTTATTGATATTTATAACCCTTTTCCATCGCATCTGACTTCATGTCAATGAGATGGTTTTTGGAAAGCACCTGAGAATTGGGGCTGGTTGCCAGGGAAGCCAGCTGTGTGTGAGGGCTGGAGCCGAGATGATCACCAAGGGCCAGTGATTTAATCACTCAACCTGTGTAATGAAGTTCCCGTAAAAACGAAAAAGGGAAGCGTTTGGAGAGCTCCAGGCTGGTGAGCACACTGAGAAGCTTGGTGGGTGGCACACGGAGAGGGGCCGTGGGAGCTCGCATCCCTTCCTCGTAGCTCGCCCTGTGCATCTCTCGTCTGGCTGCTCCTGGGTCATGCCCTTTTTGTAATAAACTGATAATCTGGAGGTGAGCTATTTTCCTGAGTTCTGTGAGCCTTTCTAGCATGTTAGTGAACCTGAGGGGGAAGTCATGGGAACCTCCGATCTTCAGATGCTCAGTCAGAAGCATAGGCGCAGCCTGGGCTCGTGGTTGGCATCTGAAGGGGGAGTCATGTGGTGCTTAACCTATGGAATCTGACACTATTGTGCCTACATAGTGGCCTACTTGAGCTAAATGTGTAGGCCTCCCAGTCAGCTCTGCTGAGAGTTTGACATTTACTTGGTGGTGTTGAAGGAAAACTCACTGCATTTGCGTAGTCGAGAATATAGGCTCTTGGGTCAACATGGGTTTTCAGCCAGGATGCCACCTCTCACTGGTGTGTGATTTGAGCTAGTTGCTGTACCTCTCTGCCTTTTTCCTTGACTGTCAAAGGTAATGACAGTATGATCCACCTTCTTTTTTTAAGATTTTATTTATTTTTAGAGAGGGGAAGGGAGGGACAAGGAGGGGGGAGAAGCATCGATGTGTGAGAGAAACATTGATCAGTTGCCCCTCGCATGCCCCCAGCCAGGGACCTGGCTCACAACCCAGGCCTGTGCTTTGACTGGGAATCACACTGGTGACCGTTTTTGCTAGATGACGCTCAACCCACTGAACCACACCAGTCAGGGCTGATCCACCTTTTATTTGTCCAGTTTTTATTGAGCTCCTGCTGTGTGCAGGCCATGGTGATGGCCACTAGGGATATGAAGCAGTGAACAAATGTATGATCTCTGGTCTTGGAAGTTGGGAGGACAGAGTGTGAACCAAGCAACAAATAAGGAAAAACAGCATATGCTGTCAAATTGCAGATGGCCTGTAAGGAGATTATGGGAGGCCTCAGCGTGGTGTTGAAAGGTGGGAACAACTTGCTGGACCAGAGGGACCGAGGTGGGCAGTGCGGAGCAGAATCACTAGTTTGCAGAGTCGTGAGTGGGGGCCTGGCCCTTAGGTTGAGATGTGGTCACATTTGCTGTTGGGAATTGCTTTAGTGTCGGGCCTCAGTATCAGGAGCATGAGGTGGGAGGCTGGGTTACCTAGAACCTTGATGGGAAGGCCACCACGTCAGGCACTTGGAGTCCATGTTCCCCCGCAGGTGGCCCTCAGGAGTCATGAGGACATAGGCATTTCCCAGACACACAGCCAGGCTCCACAGCTCGGGGTGAGATGAGGGTCCCTTTCCTCAGAGCTACATCCTCAAGACCTGATCACCCCCAAGGCTCCACCTCCAAGACCATCACTTCGGGTGTTAGGTTTCACCATGTGAGTTGGGGGTGGGGCGCAAAAACATTCATTCTGTAGCAGGGTCCCAAACTCGGGTTTCTTGATAAAGTTGTATTTAAAAAAAATATCTATGTAGCAAAGAAGGATTCAGGCAATGCAGACGTTTTTGTAGGAAATGTGGAAGTCCCGCTTTATTCTTCCCAGCCCTCTGCCCACCTCTTTGGAGGTTCCTGCGGGCAGTGTGGCCGGGTCCTTTGCCACCCCTTCATCTAGTGGAATCCATCTGTGCTCTGCGTGTGGGCCTCTGCTTGTGGGCCTGTGCTCCACCTTTTCACGCTGATTCCCTGGAGATCTTTGCACATCCCAGTGCCTCCCTCAGCAGGGTCATTTCGTTTAGGTAATTTCAATGTCTTCATTTTTCTGTGGTGAGTGATGGCCATCACACACATGTGTACTACACACACATTTGAAATGGAACGGACAAACAGAGGGAAACCCAGAAGTCTCCTTGGCTTGCTCTGTGGCCCAAAGGGACAGCATGTGCCCACCTCCACCAGACATTGCTGAGGCAGCCACTAGGTGGTGGCCTTGTGGCTTTGATTTTCCTTATTTTATTTTTAGACAGAGGGGAAGGGAGAGAGAAAGAGAGGGAGAGAAACATCAGTGTGTGGTTGCCTCTTGCTTGTCTCCTACTGGGGGACCTGGCCCACAACCCAGGCATGTGCCCTGACTGGGAATCAAACCCATGACCCTGTTGTTCACAGGCTGGTGCTCAAACCACTGAGCCACACCAGCCAAGGTGTGGCTTTGATTTTTGTCATCTTTGGAAGGTGATGAAATGTGTGTCATCCTGCACCTGGTGTCTGAAGGCAGATGGGGATCGTGTATGGGAATGCTGGTAGCCTTCTGGGAAGGCACTCAGTCTTTGTTTTGGTGGTTGTTTACCTCTTGTCTTGTCCTCCAGGTCACCTGGACACCAGTAAGTAGGGCAGAGTTGGAATCGCTTGGGCAGAGAGAAGGTGAACCATCTGAGCCCCCATGCCCTGTGACTGGTGACAAGAAGCAGGGGACAAGGGCATGAATTTGTTTTAGCTGTCATATTTGAGGATGGCTGTGTTGAGGCTCTGAGGCTGTGGCATCCTGGAGAGTGCCTCATTGCTGGGCTGAAATCATGGCCTCAGGCAGTTCCTGCTGGTGTGGCCACAGAAGGATTTTCTGATCCCAGGAAGCCTTTGCATGTAGATCATTGTGTGCGAACAGCCACTCTTTGTGACCAGAGATGACACCACTGATCATTGATTGCCATCGCTGTCCTGGTGCTGCGGGAGGGGAGGCGCCCAGTATGGGGCTGAGACACACGATGAGCTTGGAGACAGTGGGTTTGAGCCCAGCGCCACCATCACCAGCCTGGTGGCCTCTGAGCCTAATTTCTCCCACGGAAAGTGGGGGCAGGATCTGCCCCACCTCGATGAGTTCTGTGGGAAAATTGGGCTGGGGCATTGCCTTGGGGGCATGGAGGAAGAGCCTGTGGTGTGGTGGTGGCTTCTGTTCTCATTTTCACCTTCGTGTCTTCTGTTGCTCTCCTCAGTCGCCTCTTCTTTTTCTCTTTCTCCCCCTTCATAGCTCTGCCTGCTCTTTTTGGTCCCAAAGCGTGCGCACACACAGACACACTGTGCATACAACACACGCACACAGACATTCGCCCGAAAGCACAGCCCAAGTACACCTGTGTACCCACACATGCACACTGTACACAGTGCACACGCGCGCACATATGCATGCACACATGCACACTTAGGGGCTGTTACCAGTTCATTGGACGCACACATTCCTCCTAAAGTCCCTTTTTAAACATGTGAGCAATTCAAAAACACAGGAGAGGGTAGAGAGTGACACGGCGAGCACCCTCCGTGGGACTCACCGTTAACTTTCTCCGTGCTGTCGTCTCCTTCTTTCATGTTTCTCCTGCCGCCCCTTGGACCTGGCGCGGCCTTCCCGTGTCTGGCTCGAGCTCCTCTGTCGGTGTTCCACGTCTGAGCTCGGGGGCTGCTTCGTGAGCTGTGTTTAGAACTCGTCTGTGTGAGTCCTGTTTGCTTTGTGGTCCCATCGTGTCATTGCCACAGCGACTTATCTCGTCACTGTTTGTCCACTTCCTTGTTGAGGGATGTGTAGGGTGGTTGCAACTTTTTATGCTTGAAAATCTTTTATCGATCACCATATTGTATGTCTCTGCAACCAAAATATGTACATAAATTCAAATGGGAATTTTTCTCTGGGTTTGAGTGGGCATTACAAATACTCAGTTGATGAAAGCAAAACAAATACTGCAATTTTTATAAATAACAAACATAAATGCCAAAAAGCATTGGACACGTATCTCCTAAATAGATGGGTTACGTCCCTGCATCCCCCCCCCGCCCCCGCCACCAGTGAATTCATGTAGTCAGTTGAATATAACCTGTTGCTGGAATGAGACAGGTCAGTGTCGGTTCCAGTTCCGTTTTTCATTTCAGGGTGAGGAACTGTGTTCACATAAATCAGTAGATGGGAATGAATGTGGGTTTGATAGAGCAGTAGCTCTGAATGTCCTAGGATATGACGTGGGACTGAGGTTGGAGCAGGAGCCTCAAGGCCAGGGACATGTCTCCCACCTGAAAGGCCTTGCAGGGACAGCCTGGCTTCTGTGCTAGATTCTGCCTTTTCCTGAGCCTTCTCTCCAGATGAGTTCCAGCCTCAGGACTCTCAGGGTGGGGTGCGGGGGGAGTCAGATATGAATGAAATAATAACTCAGACTCAGCTTGGATTTGGGCTGGGGGGAGCTGACTTAGTCTCGGGTCAGGGAATGTGTGTTAATCTGCTAGTCTTACCATAAGCACCACAAACTGGGTGGCTTAAAACAACAGACTTTATTCCAATAGTTGTAGATGCTGGAAGTCCAAAACCAAGGTGTTAACAGGATCGGTTCCTTCTGATGGCTCTGGGCATTCCTTGGCTTGTAACCACATCACTGCAATCTGCCTCCATCTTCACACTTCCTCCTCCTCTCTCTGCGTGCCTCTGTCCAAATCTCCCACTTTCTCTTACGAAGACTGGAACTAGATTTAGGGGGGACCCCACTGTAATCTGACCTTCTCTTGTTTGCATCTGTGAAGACCCTGTTTTTGAGTAAGGTCCCATGCACGTGTACCAGGGGTTAGGACTGGCCCGTATCCTTGTGGGAAACACAGCTCAACCTGCTGGAGAAGAAAGCAATGTTGGAGTTGAGGGCTAGATGAGTGCCTGAGCGGCGGGGAGGGGTGGCGGAGAGGGGAGGGTGTTGGGGTGGGTGCGGAGGTGGGCAGGCTGGTGGAAGGGCTGAGGCCTGTAGTGCAAGTGGGAGGCGCACCCATGATGGCTTCTCTCTGAATGGCGCTTTCCTCAGGGTTGAGCCTCTTCAGCCATCTGCTGTTCCCAATGGACTGTGGTAAGCCTTAATCTACAGCTGTGTTTTTTTGTTTGTTTTTTAACCAGGAAACTACTTTGCTTCACACTTTTTCATGGGAGGTGAGAAATTTGACACCCCCCACCCTGAAGGTTACCTCTTTGGAGAAAACATGGATCTGAACTTCCTGGGCAATCGCCCAGTCCAGGTGGGCCTTGCAGGGCTGGGCATGTGGGCAGTGGGGGGTGACGAGACCTTGGCCTTCAGCCATCTGTGTCCCAGCTGCAAGGACAGGTGGGCACTGAGTTACCCCAAACCGGGCAGAGCTGCCAGCCAGATGTGTGCACATGATGTGTGCATTCAGCATGTCCTGGTGGTGCTCTCTTAGAGGCAGGGAGACCAAGGTTGGGTCACTGGGGACAGAGTACCTGCTATTGAACCTGGTGCTTCCATGCTCTGGGGTTACGGAAGATTATGGCTTTGATCCTAGGCCTCTTGGACAACTTTCTTTGAAAAGAAAAAAAGAACATTTATGTTCTATGGAACAGTGGGCAAGAGATAATGATCCGAAGGAGAAATGCAAATGGCTGGTGAACAATTTTTATGAGCACCTTTATCAGTCACCAGAGAAGCACATGTTCGCATGTTGCATTCCGTTTGTTCAGTGTGCATTTGGCACCTAGTGTGTTCCTGGGGCCCTTCCAGGGGACAGAGGACAGACCCTGCCTGCTCCCTAGCAGGGCATGCAGACAGTAAAGAAGAGGACATTGACAAATGGAGACTGAAAAGAGAGAGGGACAGGAGACGGCCAGTGGGACGGCGCGCTGAGTAGGAATTTGGTCCCCACTGTGAGTGAGGGGCCAGGCTGGAAGCCCTCTCTCTCAGGAGGCACTGGACCCCGTCCCCCGAGGCTGTTGAGTCCTGGGGTTTCTCTGGCCTAGAATACTAGGTTCCCTGGACCAGGGAGGGTTCTTTAGGCTGTTTCAGCCATATAGCAGTTGGTTGATACTGAATCTTGATCCTAATGGATGAGAGGCTAGAGACTAGGGCCCAGAGTGCTGGCCTCCACCACCCTCCCAAGTCCATGAGAATGAGAACAGAACTTCGCCGTCCACATCTTTGAAGCCTCAGCTTTGACCCAAGGGCCTGGCTCATACAGGCCTCCTGTAAATCTGTTTTTTTTTTTTTTTTTTTTTTAACTTCATGATCACCATAGATTCACCTGCATTTGTAAGAAATAATGCAAAGAACCCTGGCTGGTGTGGTTCAATGGATTGAGTGCAACCCTGCATCCACAGGGTCGCCAGTTCGATTCCCAGTCAGGGCACAAGCGTAGGTTGCAGGCCAGGTCCCCAGTAGGGGGTGTGTGAGAGACAACCACACAATGATATTTCTCTTCCTCTCTTTCTCCCTCCCTTCCCCTTTTTCTAAAAATAAATAAATAAAATCTTTAACAAGAGAAAAGAAAGAATGCAGAGAGATCCCAGGTGCCCTTTACCCAGTTTTCCCTGGCAGTGGTGCCATGTAAAACTCCAGTGTGTTCTCACAAGCAGGAACTGACATTGATGCATCCACGTTTTCCAGGTGCCGCCAGTTTTACAGCACTTGGTGTATGTGCACATGCATGTGCACATGACCCTCCCTGTATCTTTATTGACCATCGACCTTGAATGCAAAGGTTGCCTGGTTCAGGGCAGTGGTGGGACGTTGAGTCCCACTTCTGGGAATGAGGTTTGAGAGCCCCAACCTTAATTACTCCCCCCGGACCCCTCAGGCCAGGTCCCATTCACTGAGAGCCCTTCTTGGAATAGAGGAACCATGGCCACATGACCAGAATCCTTCAGGGTGTTCTGGTTCCGGCTCTGCCTTGTGCTGGCCATGTTGCCTGCAGTTTGCTTTGATGTGAATGAGGATAATGTCATCCAGTGGTCGGCATGAGGGCCCTGGAGCATCTGGCGGGGGCAGGGCTTGGATGATCCCTGTTTTCTGCCGTCTGCCACGTTGGAGAGTCATCTGGGATTGCATTGGGTTTTTCCCTCCTAGTTTCCTTATGTCACCCCTGCCCCCCATGAGCCGGTGAAGACGCTGAGGAGCCTGGTGAACATACGAAAAGACTCACTCCGGCTTGTAAGGTAACCCTTGACCCCACTGCATTCTTTATAAAGTAGTGGCTCTCAGCTGGTGACTTGTACCCTGGTGATGTTGGGCTGTGTCTGGAGACATTTTTGGTTGTCACAACTGGAGGTGGTGGTGTCCCTGGTATCTAGCAGGTGGACACCAGGGAGGTCGCTGGGTGCCCCACAGTGCAGAGGGTGCCCCCACAACCAGGAATGACACAGGTCTGACTGTCACGGCTGAGAAACCACTTTAAGCTTGAAAGACCTGAGGCTTCTGGGACCATCTCTAAACCAAGAGAATTTGTCTTCTTTCCTGGGATAGGAGACAAGGGAAGGAGAACCCTGCATTATTGAGCCTTATTGTCCCAACAGGGAGTGGGCCTCCATGTTTCTAGAAGGGTGTGATGCAGCCAGGCAGCCAACTCAGGGGCCCCTCAGGGTATGGTGTGCACTGTGCAAGGTGGGCATGCCCCCTGACTTATTGCCTGTTCCTCTGGCTCCCTGGCAGGTACAAAGATGGTGCCGACAGCCCCACCGAGGACAGTGAGAAGCCCCGTGTCCTCTACAGCCTGGAGTTCACCTTTGATGCTGATGCCCGGGTGGCTATCACCATCTACTGCCAGGCGGTGGAAGAATTTCTAAATGGGATGGCTGTGTGAGTCCCTGTGGTGCATGGTAGGCCCAAGGTGGCAGAGTAGGGCCCCAGTAGCTGTGCATTTGTCTGAATTATATATTTGAATTTTCGGAGGCTTTATTTGAAATGAGGGTCATTTGGGCCCCACAAGTTTGAAATCTGCATCTTTGGCACAACTACGGAAGTACAGGCCTGCCTCCAGTCTGTGGGGCCAGCCCCGGGTGAGATGGGCAGAAATGCCCCATCTCTGTCCTGTGGGAGAGAACCACTTGGAGGCCAGATTTGATCTGAAGGTGAAGTAGTGATTGAAAGCTGTGGCTTTGAGTCTTTTTGCACACGAGCAACCCACAGTGCCAGTTTCTCAGGCCAGACATGCCAAGGCCCTTGAGAATACCCTTTGTCCTAGAGAGAGACAGACAAAAGCCCAAGGGACAGCAAGTGTGGGGTGGGGTGGAGGGGGGACGGCAAGAGTTGTGTGTTGGATTCCTGAGTGGGGAGATGTCCAAGTTTGTTAGAATTGGAAATGTATGTACTCTTTGATCCAGCTGTTCCTTTTCTGGGAATTCATTTTGGGGTTGTACTTGCACATGTGGCTAAGAGGTATGCAGAAGAGGGCCCTGGAGGCATTGTTTGGAAAAGCGGAGATTCTGGAGACCACCTGGTGTCCACCACAGGGGCCTCATTGAGTCAGAGTCAGAAGCTGTGGGACCAGTGTGGCGTTCAGAGGACACGGCATCTCTGTATGCGGTGGCTGTGGGGCAGCTCGGGTGCCCGAGGAATAAAGGAGCAGAGCGTAGGCGGCTGCTCTTGGAGTATTAAAGAGAGACACGTGCATACAGGTGTAAATGTGCCTCAGCTCTCCCAGGAGTGATACTTGGGTTGTGGCTGGGTGGAGAAGTGTCAGGTGGCTGGGAGCAAACACGAGGGTGCAGGGGTGGTGGAGAGGGCACTTGGTACTGTGTACATTTTTGTGCCATGTTTGTTCAGAAAAGTCAACAAACCATAAAAAGCCCTATCTTAAAGGTAGCCAGGTTATCTGGTAGGTGTGGGCTCTGGAAGACTCATAAAACCAGGCTGGACCTAGGCAGAGCTGGTGGTGAGCAGAATGAGGCCTTGGAGGTTCTCGGGGTGTGAGAGGCTGGCTTCTTGCCCCACCAGAGAAGGGCTGGGACTTGGAGGGTGGGACCTGCAAGTGAGGTTTCTACTAGGTGCCCAAAAGACTGGTGCCTGCCAGCCCCTGCCTCAGTGGTCCTATGATGGTGGGGATTGCCCCGAGGTTGGGATACAGCAGAGCATTTGCTCCTGGCAGAGTCTTACCATCCTTTCTCTTGGCCGCCCCTTCAGGTACAGCCCCAAAAGCCCTGCCCTGCAGTCCGAGACCATCCACTATAAGAGAGGGGTGAGCCAGCAGTTCTCCCTGCCCTCCTTCAAGATTGACTTCTCAGAGTGGAAGGACGATGAGGTAACCTCCTGGCTGGACCCCCTTTTATCCCAGCCCCTTGCCTGAATTTCCTCCTCTTTGTGGGGGGCAAGCACAGTGGGGTCTGTTTGCTCAGATTCTTCCCGTGGCTGATAAGCTACAGGAATGGCTGCTGACCAAGGGGTGTGTGCTCATTTGCGCATGCACCGCACTGTGGAATGCGGTTCAGTCCAAGTGTTGGCTGGACTGGATGACTCAGGTGAAACGGCAGCAGCCGAGGCCCTGGTGCCCAGCTTTGGTGCAAGTACAGTATCAGGACCACAAGACTGCAGCGTGGCAGGGTCCCTTCCGCCTAGTGGTTGCATAGCTTGGGACAGTAAAGTGTCTCCCATCTCTGTGGGATGTGAAGGGCGTTCATAGCAGCTCTATTGTAATAGTAAACACTGGAATCAACCTATACATCCATCACTGATGTTATGGGAACCACCCATGTGTATAATGTGGACACCCCGTTTCACATCTATTATGGGATGCCATGCAGCTTTGAAGCACGTGAAAGACATCTTTGAACTGAACATACTGACGTGGAAAGCCCCTTCCGGGCTTGGAGAAGAGCAGGTTACAAACGCATGCAGTATAATCTCATGTATGTGGCAGACAGGCAGATGCACAAAACCATTTCCGCAGTTACGATGTGTGTGTATAGAACTTCGAGGAAGAGCCAGAAGAGACACTCATCAAGCTGAAGACAGAGGTTATTTCTGCAGAGGGCTGTGGCGTGAGGAAGAGAGTCATATAACACATGATTCATGCATCGTCGGCCCTCTGTACCGTGGGTTCCTCATTCCCGGATTCAACACGGATGAGACATGTTTTTATTTTTATTTTTAATTGTGTTTTATTGATTATGCAATTACAGTTGTCCCAATTTTGAAAAATGTTTTTTAAAAAAGTCACATTGCTGATGTGTGCTATGTAGTTAGGCCTGTGGTGGGATGTACGTGTCTGAACACGTACAGACTATATTTTGTTGTTACTCCCTAAACAATACAGAATGACAACTATTTATATACGTTTATGTTGTATTAGCTATTGGGAGTAATCTAGAGATGGTCAGCAGTGTGTGGGAGGGCGTGTGCAGGTGTGTGCAAACACCGCTTTGTGTGAGGGGTGTGAGCATCCGAGGGCTTCAGTGTCCGAGGAGGCCCCGGACCCGGTCCCCTGTGGGTGCTGAGGAACAGACTGTGCCGTGTATCGATACCACATACACTTCTGAGTTATTTTGTTTCGTTGTTTTTTTACCAGTTTATCACGGTATAATTTACACACTATAAAACTTCTCTGTTGTTCAGTTCAGAGACTTTAGTAAATCCAAATCACAACCACCACCAATCCCGTTTTTGAGTCTAGTTTCCATCCTTCTCACAGGAGGACCCCTCACGCCCCTTTAACCCGTTCCCACCCCGTAGCCCCGTCAGACACTCACCTGCGTTCTGTGTCTCTGGATTTGCCTGTGAGGGACATTTCGTGCAAACAGAATCATATGCTGTTTGGCCTTTTACGTCTGGCCGCTCTCCCTTGGTGTCCTGTCTTCTTTCAGCTGCTGGCTGTTATGAATAATGGTGCTGTTTTCTATACAAGTTTTTGTTTGAATGCCTGTTTTCATTTTTCTTGACTACAGTTTGCTTTATAATTTAATTAAAAATTGGTTTTCAGACTTTTTTTAAGGAGTAGTTTTAGGTTCACAGCAAAATGAAGAGATAAGGTATGGAGATTTCCCTGCCTGCCCCGACACATATGTAATTTTTGTATTTTTATTGATTCGTATTGTGGACGTCGTTGTAGGGCAGTACTTACAGACCTCCTCGCAGTTAGAGTGGTTTCTTTGCTAGTTCTCCCCACCGGCCCCCTTGTGGGGTTCCATCTATTTCAGTCAAAGCCATGTCCTTTTCTCCCTTTGCCCTTTGGTTTTTCCTTATTTCCTGGTGTCCATCTGGCCTGGGGTTTGCAAAGACCTGTCCAGCAGGCTTCACTGTGTCAGAAGAGCCCAAAGGTGCCAGGGTTCGAGGTCCCCGCCAGGGCTGGGAGGGGAAGAGTGAAGCATGAGCCTGGAAGCCTGTTGTCACTCATGCTGGCTTCAGCTGCCTGCCTTTTTCCTGACCTAGGGAGCTGCTTTTCTCTAAGAAAGCTCTCCTTGCAGTAAAAATAAATGTCTCCCTCACCCTCTCTGGGGTGGGTATAAGCTCCTGTCCTTTCCAAGTACACTTAGCTCTGGTGCTTGACTTCTGTGTGGAGTGGGAATTTTGGGGGAGATGGTCCTCACTCCTTAGTCCCCACACTCTTTGGGTCCTTCCCCTGGGAGTCTCAGCCTCCTGTGTAATGCTGCTGGGGTGGGGTGCCAGCTGCAGGTGCACGGGGAGGTAATCAGAAGTCAGTGATGGGGTGGCAGCTCCATGTGTGAAGGGTTGTCCCATCGGAGCACCCCAAAGGCAACACAGGGCCCAGGCCACGGTGCTCGGGGAGATCTGGGGTCACAGTGCCCCTGTTGTCTCCATTTCTGTCCCTTGGCCCAGTACTGGCCTGACCAGTATAGGCCTTTTGTTGGAGTTGGCTGAGTTAGTTGACCGAAGGACCCATGTAGGGTGCTGCCCTAGGCTCTGTTGACTGAACGTGGTTGCCCGCCGGAATGTCAGTGGGAGGCCCTGGGACGGCTTCTGCGATGGAGCCTTCAGAGCAGTGTCTGTGTCGGGACTTCGTGGGTTGTAAGTGACAGAAACACACCTAGGTCTGGTTTAAGAAAAGAAAACCAGGTATTTATTGGCTTAGATTCCGAAAAGCTGGATGGCTTGTGGTTCCCTGTAGGGCCTTGCCATCAGAGTCGGGTCTGCTCTGGCTGAGCTGGCCTTGCTCTCAGGCTGGCTCTCTGTACACCGGCCACCTGGGTCCCAGAGTGCGTGGATGGACTGTCTGGGCCACATGCCTCCCTCTGCTGTCCGCCTTGAGGCAGGCTCATGCCATTCTCTGGCCAGACAAGCACAGATCCAGAGTGGGAGAGAGGTCATTCCCAAATGCCCCCAAGGAAAATTGGGGTGCTGCCGCCTGAAAAGGTCATGAATTTTTTTTGTGGGGTCTAGATAGATCTGGACATGTGGGTCAGAGTGTATAAAAGCAGAGTCTCAAGGACAAAAGTACCAGGGGTGTCCTGGGGCCTCTCCCGGGAACTGAGAGGACATAGGTGGGTGAGGCCTGGAGGCAGCCCCGGCTTCGTCATTCTCTCCATGAAGCACTGGGCAAGTGATGCTACCTCTGCAAGCCTGGGTTTCCTGTCTGTCACCTGGAGGTAGGAACATTCCCTTGCTTTAGGGTGTCCATCCGGGTTCATGCAGAGTGCTTGTTTAGCTTGGGCTTTCTGTCGTGAGCCCCGTCTGCCAGGGGCGCAGGAGGAGAGAAGGGCCAGAGTCCTGCCTGCTGGTGGTGTAGCCACCACACACACATCCCCAGGCTACTGTTAGTTCAGCCCCAGCGCAGTGGTACTGTCAGCTGCACTGAGGCAGCTCCAGCTTCGAGTGCAAAGGAGAAAGACAGTGCAGATCACTCAGTGGCTCCTCAGCACTAAGCCACCCAGATCAGCACCAAGGATTATATTCCAGCAGCTGACTGGACGCACAGGGCCCACGTTGCCCAAAACTCTGCTCCTCGTCTGGCTCTGACCCCTGAACAATTCCCTCCTTGGCTTAATTACAGCCTTTGAAGAGCAGCACCTGTGCACCACACCCAGCATCACTGCCACTGGGGTGACTTTGGGATGGTCACTGGCAAGACGGCTCCCTGGGCCCTGACTCAGAGTGGGAGGAGTAAGCTTGCAGAGGGACCCTTGTCCCCCAGGCATGTAACTCCTGTCTTGGGTGATCACCTGACCCTAGAGTCATCTCAGAGCAAGGCAGGAGGGCAGAAAGGAGGTCCCTCCCTCTTGTTAGGCCAGATTTCCATGGTACAGCCTTTTTACCCTGAAGCTGTGGGGAGCATGAAGCCTGGCTGTGTCTTAGGTGGGCCTGGATATGTACCCGCCCTCCCCCTGCACTCCCTGGCACATGTAGCTCTTAGGCACAGGTCTGCCCAAAGTCCTGTGTTCCAGGGGTCCAACCCCTGCGTCTTTTTGCGAGGCCCTCCTTGGCTTCCCCTGCCTGAACACAGAGCTTCGAATGGCTGGTGCTCACTGCATGCTCTCCCGGGCACCATGCTCAGAGCCTGGCATCAGACGCAGCTTTTATCCCTTTTGCAGTTGGGAAACTGAGGCGTGGAGCAGGTGCCTCTACTCAGGCAGTTCTGAGTCTGTCCCAGCACCTGACGGCTCTCCCTCCCCCTCCCAGTCCTGCTTCCCACTGACAGCTCGGGGCCCGCTGGCACTTTCAGGGCCTGCCCAGTGCAGCACCTGCTGTGGGTGTCCTCAGGTGGCTGCCTCTGTCCTGTGGGCTCTGTGTGACCTGGTCCACAGCACCCGCTGGTGAGCAGGTCTGGAGACCACGCCCAAGCGAACATGTGTGGAGAGGAGAGTGGCCTTCAGCCTGAGAGCAGCCAGGACCACAGGGCTGAAGCTGGAAGGAAAGGGAAAGGGACAGGCAGTTTATTCTTGAGTTCAGACCAGCCACATGGTCTCCTTTGCTTTCCTTCTGTCTTTGGTTGTGGCCGTACCATGTCCCTTTCTTCGTAAGGTGGAACAGAGTTCCCACGTGATGCGGCGCCTCCCCGCCAGGGGGCACCAAGGAGAACTGAAAATGGGCACGCACAGGTGTGTGTCCAGCAGTGTTCATCATGGCGCTGGGCGTGGCGGCCAAGGGGAGAGCGGCCCAGGAGTCCATTGAGAAATGACTGGATAAACCATGTGGTCTAGCCGTGCTGCAGAATTTTATCTGGCCTTGAAAAGGAAGGAAGAACTGACATACTGTCACGTGGGTGCACTTAGAAAACACAATGAGTGGCAGAAGCCAGGTCCAACAGACGTACTGTGTGATTCCGTTTCTGTGAAATGTCCAGAACAGGCAGTGGGAGTAGTTGCTTAATGGAGACAAGAGTTCCTGTTTGGGACGATAAAAACGTTCTGGAAATGGGCGGTAGTGATGGTTGCAGGACCTTATGAATACACTTAGTGCCAATGAATTGAACATGCATTTCCCACTTTAATCATTTTTGTCTATTTTACCACCGAGAGGAAGACACAGCCAGGTTTCTGCCTTCCTCACAGTTGTGTCTGTCTGCGCAAGCTCTGCTGCAGTGCCACCCTCCCGTCCCTTCTTCCTCTTGCTCAGTCTGACCGTCTCACCTCCTTTTCCCCTCAGTTGAACTTTGACCTGGACCGGGGAGTGTTTCCAGTGGTCATCCAGGCCATGGTGGACGAAGGAGATGGTGAGTGGCCTTTCCTCTTCATTCTCCCTTCCAGCGTGCAGACCCTGCAGGGGGAATCCACTTCCTGAGGCCCTCGTCCCCTCAGTTGGCGGGAAGGAGTTTATCCGGAATTGATGAAGGGTGTGGGAGCCTTGTTGGCAGGTTTAGGGTCGTGGGGCTCAAGCAACTAGCTATCTCCTCCCTGGGGCTCCCTTGGTGCTTCCCCCACCTGGGGTTGTGGGGCCTCATTCCAGCTCAGGAATTCCTGGCCAGCCTGTCCCCCACCCCCAGTGGCAAGGCCCTATGGCAGCCTTGCTTTCACTGCCGTAACAGCAGCTAGACAGGCCTTCAGTTCTGGTGTCCACCCCATGGTGGAATGAGGGAGACAGCAGGGACCCGCAGGGAGCTTACTAGATAGGCCCTCCTCAGGCCGTGCAGATTTCCTCACCGACTCAGCCAGTCCTGCCGGGTCTCTCTTCCACCTCTGTGGACTTCAGGCCTCTAGCCTATGGTGTAAATTGTGGAGCTCCGCCAGGTCGGGCTGGTCTCCAGACCCACTGGTGGAGTCTGGCTCCTTGCGCTGCCTGAAATGTCCCTCCTGTGCAGAGTGAAACAACAGGTGCCGAGTCAGCCTTGAGCAGTTGAGTGGCTGCTTTGGAGGTGGAGTGAGGTGTGAGCCAGAGGGAGGCAGGAACCCCTGGGCAGAGGAAGGCAAGATAAGGAGGAACCCTCCAAAGGTTTGAGGCCTGCAGGCTGAGAGCACGGGAAAGCATCTGCTGAGAGGAAGGAGAAAGAAGCTGGGGGTTGGGGAGCAGGTCAGTGCTCTGAGTGCTCTCTCTTCTCTCTCGGGGGCAGTTGTGGAGGTGACCGGCCATGCCCATGTGCTGTTGGCTGCCTTTGAAAAGGTAAGTGCCATCTTGCATTTGACCTGGGATCTATGGGCAGAGAGGTGGTGGTTTGAGACCAGGAGTCTGGGAATCATGCCAGGCCCAGGGCACATGGAAGGTTCTCCAGTTGGTCCTGGCTCCAGGGGAGATGATGAGTCTCAGGAGGCTGGGCCTTCAGGTCTAGCATTACCATCAGGAGGCTTTTCAAGGGCTTGCGGTATGTGGTGAGGGCATGTTTTGAGGAAGCCAGCCCAGTAGAAGTCCCTATAGTCTGCCAGCACAGGGGCGGGATGCCCACATGGAGGGCTCTGGTCAGACCATCTCTTGCCTCTGGGATTTAAAGGGATCCTGCAGGGACACCTGCTCCTACAGCCGTGGCCTTTCCCACCAGACCCAGGATCCTGGGAATCAGAACTTCTCAGGCCCGCCTGGTCCTCAGACATTCGCAGATGGCCCTGCCTTGTCTTCAGAGGTGTGCATCACCCTTGTCACCTGGGGCTGGGCAGGCCTCCCTCCCCACTGGGACCTTCCTGACCTTTCGGCAGACATCCGGTGAACTCACCTGAGGGCTGAGGGCAGAAAGGCCCCTGGTTTGTCATATCCTCAGCATGAAGTCGGTGCCCAGTGAATGCTGGTTGGATGGACGAGGACCATGCCTCTGTGGGTGGTGGAAGGAAAAGACACCCAGTCTCTGCTTGGGGCCCCAGCTGGGGATGTCCCATGTGTAAAAGGCCATTTACATGGAAGGATTCATATAATACTACCTTTAGCTAGTGTTAACATGTATTTAACTTAGGTGTTTGCCGCTTCTTTCCACATAGACCCACATCCTCAGGCTGTGTTTACAGGATTCATTGGTGGTTAGGACGGTCTGCCTCTCCACTGTCTCTGTGTTAGGACATTGCTGGGTCTAGAGACAGTCGCACTCTCCTGTCACTCCTGGTCCTGGGGCCAGACAGTTCTATGTGTCCATCCATGCTGCGAGTAAGTGCCTGGCTGTGTTGGGCCAGGGTGCCTGCTCACCAAGACCCTTACCGGAGGTACTGGGACGTGTCCTGTGTTTGAAGATGCCGTGCCTGCCACCCCCTCCCTGAAGTGCTCTGTGACATGGGTTGGCCTCTGCAATTGTAGTGTTTTCAGCTCTACCCCGTGGCCTACATGGACCGGCATCAAGGACTGCACAGGGAAACCAGGCTCGGGCTGCTTATCCTGCAATTCCCACCACTCCTGGGCATCCTGCTGACCCCCAGCGTCTTCAGCTGGTGTGTATCTGCAGCCCCGAGAGCCCTGAGTGCAGAGCCTGGCCCATTCCTGTGGCCTGGGTTGTCCCAGGGCCCCAGGAGTTATTATAACCAGGCCTGTGACCTTTCTGGTCCATTGGTCCAGTGCTTTCCTTGGCTTCCTGGGGCTGAGGTGGCACCATGCACCCTGGGCAGAGATTCACCCTCTGCTGCTCCAGTTCTGGGGTTTCCAGCTCTGCTCCTCAAGCCTTGCCTGTTGGAAGAGATAGTAACTGTTGACCTGTCTGCTGCTCTGGCCGAGGTGGATGGGCTGTCTCTGGCAGACATTGTGTGCTTCCAGTTTAGAGCCCAGTGACAAACCGCATTATTTTTGGAGTCCAATATACTAGAAACTTCTGCAGGAGCCCGTCAGCTTTACCAGAAAATGCCAAGTGCTAGTCTCGTTTAACTCAGGACAGCTGGCATTGTTACAAGATCCCAGATCTCGTACTTTGGTTAGCCTCGTCCACTCTGAGCAGTGTGTCTGCCCAGACACCACTGAAGGCATTTGCTCTATTTCGTTCTCGGTTTTTAGACCTTTGTATGCATGTGTGTGCATGTTCCTGTGCTGCGTTTGACAAGACCAGGCCCTTTGAGGACTAGATATAGTGTCC
Source organism: Tonatia bakeri (assembly GCA_004024845.1). Taxonomy (NCBI): domain Eukaryota; kingdom Metazoa; phylum Chordata; class Mammalia; order Chiroptera; family Phyllostomidae; genus Tonatia; species Tonatia bakeri. The sequence goes on from PVIA01005443.1 coordinate 84,899, forward strand.
ATTTCTTGCTGTCCAGGTGCTGCTGCTTGCCGTTGGGGAGGCTCTTGTCCATCATCAGAACTTGACTAATGGTAGTAAACTTGAGTATGCCTGAGATCTGCCAGGGAGAGTTTGGTTTTGTAGGTCAGGGTGGGACCCAGGAGACAATATCTTTAGAAGGCTCTCTGGGTAGTGTCGAGGCCAGGTCAGAGGCCTCATTTGAGAAGAGCTGGCCTGGCTCTTTAGTCTTCACATGGCCCCTCCTATTTCTAGCCGTGGATATGGAATGACTGAGGAGGGGCCTACAGCCGGCTGAGCAGTGCCCCGTGTCGCGTTAACCTCTGTGTTTTTCTTCCTGCAGCACGTCGACGGTAGCTTCTCTGTGAAGCCATTAAAGCAGAAGCAAATTGTAAGTCTGTCAGCGGAAACGTCATGAGCCCTTTTGATTTAAAAGAGACACCCTGACCCCCAGTCCAGTGGTCTCCGTGGATCAGTCTCCCTCCCCCCCATGGTTGCTGTTAGGGTAGCTGATGACAGGCCTGCTGACTCGTTTGTCATTGCCGTGGCTCCGGGAAGTCACGGTCGGGGTCATCGGGCGCATGAGTGTGTGCTGCACACCCACCATGTGCAATAGTACTGACTGTTGTAGCCCCGGATCTTGTCCACTATGAATATAGTAAGCTTTCAGTAAATGTTTGCTGAGTAAACGAGTGAATGGACAGAAGAAGGAAGAAAACAGGAAGCTAAGACTGCAGCCTCCCTTCCTCCTACTCCTTACAAATGACAGAAAACACCTTGGTATCAGGCAAAAAGGGATTTACTTAGTATCTGAGGGGAAAGATGGCGCGTCCTGGAACCAGTGGGAGATCTGGAGAGGTGCGGCTTCTCTGGGGTCTGTAATTCTGTGGTCCCCCACCGGGACGGGTTGTTCCTGGTGGCATCCACACTCTGAAAATATAGGGGGTGGGTCCCCTGAACTGTGTTGTGTTGGGTCTTGACATTGAGACTGACTTTAACATTGGCCATGGTGGGGCCTGTTTCCAAATCTGTAATTATGCTATCCTTACATGTAGCTGATCAGGTGTATAAGCCACAGCCCAGGAACGGTGTTGGTTAGTTTTTCAAAAGAGGGGTAAGGCGAACTCTGCCAGATATAGCCCCTAAAGGTTGCAGGAGGGCCAGAGACCGTAGTGATGGTCAGGGCTCTTGTCCTGGGGGAGCTGGCTGGCAGGACTGTAGCTTTCAGGAGGAGTGTTTGTGGTCCTTAGAACTGCGGGAAACACAGGAACCCAGACCACTTCTGAACGTGGGCAGCATGAGGCCTGAACCTGGTCACGCTTGTGGGGCTAGTGATGGGTGGGTGGGTCTGACGTGTTCTCCTCTAGGTTGGGGACAGTAAAGGCTGCAGAGGGTGTGGTTTTTAGGTCCGTGTGGATCTTGGCTCAGGCCCTCTCTGGTGGACGGGACCACCTGGGCCCTGGCCTTACTGCCCGTGCTAGTCAGGCTGGGCAGGTAGTTGGTTCTCTCTGACATTGTCCTGGCATTGGACCCACTCCCCGGGGTTGGAGCAGACAGAATTCCCAACTATGCCTGCTCCCGGGACCCGAGCCTGGCAGGTGAGAGGTGGTATTAGGCCAGGTGGGTGTGGAGGAGCCCTTGAGTGGGAGCCAGCAAGTGCCCAGATACCTCTCTGCTCTCCAGGTAGACCGGGTCAGCTACCTGCTGCAGGAGATCTATGGCATTGAGAATAAGAACAACCAGGAGACGAAGGTACGTACTCATGGTGAGCACGAGCCAGCACCCTAGGCCGGCCTCATTCCCCAGCTCTCCTCCTGCCTGCACGGAAGTAGGCTGGTGGGGGTGACTTGCCTGGGGTCCCCCAGCCTGCCAGGTTGATGAGCCAGTTCCCTTCTACACCTTTTTCTGGAGGCCCTGGGACCCCAGATTCCATCATTTTTTCCCTTAATTTTTGAAAAGAGTTAACAGAGTTAAAAGACATTTTGTCCTTTTTCCAGCAAATTTATTGGCTTGTTACTATGGTTGTGGTGCTGGCTATGAGGGTAGCCAGGGTGTGTGGAGTCCCCTCTCACCTGATTGGGCTTCACCAGTGCTGCCTTGGCCTTTCTGTTCGCACCCAGCGGCTGAGCCTCACTGCGCCCTGCCGTCTGGCTCCTCCCTAGACTGGAGTGCCTGTGGTTCCGTGGGGAGAGGGATGCTCCTTTGGGAGCTGCTGATCGCTGGTGTAGAGTGTTGCTCTCTCAATCTAGATTTTACTTGATGGAAATATTTCAAACAGATATTTCTGCGCAAAAAATTAGATTCGTCTATTATTTTTTTAACCAAATAAATGGGTACTTCTAGAAGATGTTTTCCATAGTGTTGCGTCTTTTCCACATTTTCTTTTTGTTTCTGAGAAATAGAAATAGACCTCAGTTCCTTGATTTGGGGTCTATGTAGGAGTGTGTTGGTGGGGGCGGGGGCTACAGATTCTCCACTTAGCTGTGGGACGGGGGGTGGCTTGGGCTGGATCTCAGCCTGGTGCCCAGGGATTGTGACTCTGGGCTGAGTCTACTGAGGTGCCCAACTCTGGTGACTGTCTTGCACCCTTTTGGGCTTCCCTTTGCCACCACAGCAACCCCCAGGGGAAGTGGGGGGTGGCTAGTGGGGCAGCCAGGGGCAGGAAGGCCTCCTCCCTGCTCCTTAACTGGCCCCAGGCTCCATTTCTCAGGCCACTGACCCTCGGACCCTCATTGTCCTGCAGCCTTCAGACGAGGAGAACAGTGACAACAGCAATGAGTGCGTGGTGTGCCTGTCAGACCTGCGGGACACACTGATCCTGCCCTGCCGCCACCTGTGCCTGTGCAACTCCTGCGCCGACACGCTGCGCTACCAGGCCAGCAACTGCCCCATCTGCCGGCTGCGTGAGTGGGGCCCTGCACCAGGGCAGCCGGGGTGCGGCTGGGGTGACAGAGGCTGTCTGCCTCCTGCCCGGTGCTCGGTGAGCGGCACCTGGTGGTTGGTGGTGGTGGTTCACAGCCTCAGCGGCTCTGTGGGCACGTGAATGGTCCAGACCCTCAAAGGTTTGCCTCCAGGACATTAGACTTTCAGAATGGCCGGGACGGGCGTGCTGGGGCAGGTGTTTGCAGTGATGTTAGAACTGGACAGAAATTGATCAGTGAGTCAAATCTTTATATCAAAGATCATGTGGAAAATATTTTGATAGAGAATTACAGTGAAATCAAAGGGGTGATCAAGGAATTAAATTTGGTTTTCTGGAGCACTCCAGACTTTTTTTTTTTTAAGATTTTATGTATTAATTTTTAGAGAGAGGGGAAGGGAGGAAGAAAAAGAGAGAGAAACATCAATGTGTAGTTGCCTCTTGCATGTTCCTCACTGGGGACCTGGTCTGCATCCCAAGCATGTGCCCTGACTGGGAATTGAACCAGCGACCCTTTGGTTTGCAGACCCGCACTCGATCCACTGAGCCACACCAGCCAGGGCCATTTTTTTTTTCCTCAGTCAAAAGTCATGACATTGGTCATAAGCCTGAATAAAATATTTGTGTTCCAATAGAGCGACTAAACATTCTCAGGGCACAGCCCTGCTGGGTCAACATGAGAGTTAAGTGGGCAGGGAGAGCGTCTGCCTAGGGGAGCTGTGGGGCATTTTGTTTAGTAGGCAAATGATGAGAAATTGTGGTCTTTATGCCATTTCACACATTGGCTACTAAGGTACCACTTCCAAGCTCTGAGCCAGGACATGTGGTCCCGAGCTCTCACACTTGCCCTGTCACTGTCTTGGGGCTCAGAGGGAGCTGCCCAAGGTCATAGCTAGTAAGGGGCAGAGGTGTCGTTTAAATTGGGTCTGACCCAGAGCCCACAGTCCTGCCCCCACTGCACCGCAAATCACAGGTTGTTCCCCCAGGATAGCCAGGTGGGCCATCAAAAGGTTGTGCAGGTGCAAGGGCCGTGGGGCAGGGTGGGTGTGTGGCAGTGGAGGATGAGGCTGTCTGCTCTGGGGGGCGGGGTCCAGAGCCCAGGAGGAAGCACCAGATTCAATAGGATGCTGAGGGCTGTGTGCTGGGCCTGGAGGGATGGCAGCAAGGCCCTGCTCAGCACACCTGGAGAATAGCTGGGACGGCATAGCCTCTCCTCTCTTGAGGGATATGCTGGGAGCAGAGGAGTAGGAAGGCACAGCAGGGAGGCCATGGTGGGTGGCTGGATCCTGGGCTGGAGCTGAACTCCAGCCTCCCCAGCTTGCTCTGGTCTTCTGGGCGTCACCCAGAGGCCTGGGAGCAGGGGCCCCAGGGCAGGTGTTTGTGGCACTTGGGCTGGCAAGTTGGGCCAGGGCCATTGTCTCTGAAGCCTGCAGCGTGGGGCCACTGCTGTCAACACTGGGGACTCAGTTGTCCTTCATCTTATTGTGAGGATGTGCCTGGAACACTTGTAACTCGTGTGTGTTGCGTGCGCTTTCACTGACCCGTGTCTAACAGACACTGCACTTCTGTTAGTGAGCCGACATTGCAGGGTGACTGGTAGCTCGTGTTCTGATTTATTTTTCCAACTCCACAGTCAGTGGTCGGTATCTGTGCTGCTTCTGGTCTTCCCAGCACAGACGTGCCATCGTGAACGTTGATGTACACATGCTGCCTGCCTGTCGGCCAGGGTAGCTTGGAGGAGGAGGCGTGGGGTGTTCAGGGTTCACCGTGTGCTTTCAGCTGGTTGGCAGGTGTAACTCAGAGGCACGTTCACAGTCTAGCGTGACAGGCGAGAGGCTGGCTGCTTCCTGCCTGCCACCCCTAAAAGCTCCGTTTGGGCCGGGGCAGCGCAGTCCTGGCTTCTCTGTTTCCCTTGGGTTGGGGTGGGGGCGTTTTGTTACGACTCTGTTCTGCCTAAATTGTAAACATGGCTTGTCCTGGGACTATTGTGGCGTGAGTGGGTGGCCAGTGTCCCCAGAGCTTGGAGGGTCTCAGTGGTGCTAGGACTGCCTGCTGTTTGCCTGACATCGACTCCTCTCCTCTGCCACAGCCTTCCGGGCCCTTCTACAGATCCGGGCAGTGAGGAAGAAGCCAGGAGCCCTGTCCCCGGTCTCCTTCAGCCCCGTTCTGGCCCAGAGCATGGACCATGATGAGCACTCTGTAAGTGCCTCTTCCTCCTGCACTGGGAGCATGGGGGCGGGCCGAGGAAGGGCTTGGAGGGGCCCCTGCCACTGTGCGGGGCCCGTTAGGCGCCCAGGCGCCCAGGGCCTGCCCTCGTGTTGGAGCTGTGTCTGGCTCCCGCGGGGGCTGGGTTGGTCAAGTGGCTGGAGGAGGCTACCCGGGCCCTGTCCTCAGAGCACTGCCTGGCCAGGACCAAGACCATCTGGCCAGCACCTCCATCTGCCAGCTCTCTGGGTCTTTGTCCTCATCTCCCCAGCATGGCTCCCAGGTGGCTGTGAGGCTGAGTGGGGTGGTCCAGGTGGCTAGGATTGCTGACAATGGCATATGCCCCTTCATGGAGCTTGAGCCACAGTGTCTGTCACCGTTACTCCACCAAGCCAGACAGCTAGGGGCACTCTGTGTCTTGGGAAGTGTGGTTTCCTTCCCAGGGTGGCTGTGACATACCCTCTGTGCATTCTCTGCCCACCTCTCTCCAGCCTGGGCACACAGGAGGGCATCTCAGCAACCGTCCACTGCCCTTGCTCCCTAGAAACCATGAGCTGGACCTTGCTGCAGGCAGATGAGGAGTGTTGGACTCTGGCCTCAGGGACCTAGAGGGAGAGATGGGGAGAGACATGAAGAGACTTAAAGGGGCGGATATGTGTAGGCAGAAATAGGGAGAGATGGAGACAGATGGGCGGGGAGAAGTGGAGGGGTCCAGAGACCGGGAGGTAGAGAGACACCAGTGCAGAGAGAGGGGGAGAGACAGGGCAGGAGACAGATGGAAGAGCGGGAGAGAGAGACAGACACAGAGACACAGAGTAGGGAGTCAGCAGGGATAAAAGTGAGAGGGACATACTTAAGAGATGGCCAAACAGGGAGAAAGAGATGGAAAGCGACATGGAGAGAGAGACAGACAGATGGACAGAGATGAGGATGGGGCTAGAAAGGAGAGGCTGAGGTGGACAGACGGGGGAGGAAGGACCAGGGAACAGGTGTCGGGCAAGCCTGGGTCTCAAGCTCCCAGGTCCCCGCTGGCTGTGAATATTATCAGCTATGAGTCCATTTTCTTGGCCCCCAACTGAGGTCATTGGGACCCAGTGATTTCTAAAGGCCCTGCCAACTCTGAAATGAAGAGAGGACCCGTGCCCTCTGGATCGGCGCACCCACAGGATGAGCCCCCACGCTGGGCCAGTGGGCATGATGTGTTTGGCCCACGTAATGTTTCTGAAAATTGGGTTAGCGTTTAAAAATTTGGAAATTTCCTTTAAAAGTCAGGTTCTCTTTTAAAATCTGGAGGTGTGGTCTTGAGGCTGGAGCAGAGGCAAGGCTGCCCCCAACCCCAGGGTGGGGCAGGCCCTCATCATCCCTGCTCCGGCGGCGGCCACACCGTCCAGTGTGCTTTCTGGGCCCTGTCAGCACCGGGGCCTACAACTTGGAGCCTGGGCCGACCACATACTTCACGTCGGGCTTGTTTAGGGACACTGCACAGTTTCCAACAACTGCGTTTTTGGGAGAAAGAAAAACAGCAACAGCATGTGGGTGGCTTCGCTCCTAGGAAGTGAGGGCCCTTTCAAAGAAGGGTGACTGCCCAGGTGGTGGGTAAATTGTGTCTCGTGTGTCCCCTCCCAGTTTCTGTGTGTCCCTCCTCCCCGGGGAGCTGAGACGCGGCCCCCAGTGCAGGGCAGGCTGGGGCCTGGGTGGAGGACCTGTAGCGCCTCCCTCTCCAGAGTTGTTCTGTCCTGTTCCCCGTACAAGCCATTTCCACGGAGTACCCGAGAGAGCCCAAATTCGGCATTTCTTCCAGTAAACTTGTTAAGGTCATCACAGAGTGAGGTGAATTGGGGCTGATTTTTCTACTGAGGTACCATTAAGGTATAGAAGTTGGCAATAAGTTGAAGAGGCCGAGTTAAGCCTCACAGAGGTGCTTGGGGCCTACGGGCCCCTTCCTCACACCCAGCCAGGCCCACTTGTGTCCAGCAACCCTGCCCAGGACCTGCTACTCCAGGTGACCCGGACTGCGGGTGGGCACTGGGGGTGGGATGGGCTGTACCAGCAGCGTGGCTCCTAGAAGCTGCATGGTTGTGCGGGCCCCGCCCAGCAAGGCCCCTGAGGCCAAACCTGCATTGTGGTAGGGTCCCCACGGTTCACATGCACATTGAGTTCGTGAGGTGCTGGCTGACGGCACTCCTGGAAGCCAGCACACCAGACAGACACCAGCCAGCCAGCTCCAGGGCCGTACGGAGGGTGGTAGTTGTAAAATGTGTGGTTTTTATCTTGACAGTGTCCCTTTAAAAAACCAAAGTCGCACCCCGCCTCACTGGCCAGCAAGAAACCTAAAAGGGAAACTGTAAGTGTGTTTGGCCTTGTGGCCACATCTCTGCCCTTCACCCTGATTATTAAGCCAATGACAAGTATGGGAAGTCATTTTTACCCCACGCTGATGCTTTTGATGAATTTAATCTGTCAAATCCACTCTCCCCAGTCCCGACGTCTCTGCCTAGGAAAGGAGTTTTGCGGAACAAGCAAAGCTCAAGGTCTGTCAGCAAAAAGTCAGTCTCGTCCCCGCTGCTGCCGGGCAACGTACCGGCCTCAGGCCGCCCCTTCCCGCCAGCTCTGCTTCTGCCCGTGGTCCCAGTGCCCTCGTTTCCCTTTTTTTCTTGCTGGCAGTGGAATGATGTTCGAGGTGGAACTAACGTGGCTGCTAGATTTTGCAAACAGCACTCCTGGCGCTTGCTTGTTACCCTGCACCTCTGCCGTCTGCCCCTTGGGTTTTACTTCTTTGGACTGGGGGCTTCATTTCCTTGCATTTTCCCTGCATCTCAGGGAGCAGGCTGGGGCCAGACAGCGCATGGCAGCCGGGCTGGGCCTGCGGCACAGCACACAGTGGACATCGCTAGAGAGTCAAGCTAGAGATAGATGTTTTCCTTTTCTTGGTGGGCAGGGGGGCTCAGAGTAATTATTTACCTTTAAACCGAAGGTAGCAGATTGGGAGCAAATGCAGGGCACCACTGGGTCAGGTGACCTGGAGACCTGGGAGGTGTTCTCCGAGGACAAGTGGCCCCACCCTGGTCCTCTGCTTCCCCTGTGGTCCCAGCATTGCTTCACCGCCTCCCTGAAAGGAGCCTTCCTTCCAGCCAGTCAGTGGGGGTTTCACACGGGGAATACTTTGGAGCGTTTGCCCTTCACCTCATCTAATGAGAGTGAGGGCAGGTGGCTGCCCTGCCCTACGGGGGCCCAGCACTGACATGCCCCAGCATTGGGGCATCTCCCTTCACCTTTGACCCTAAAGCAGGACTCAGCCTGTTGATGTGATTCACTCCTAGCCAGGGGGGAACAGAGGTTCTGAACCAGGGGGCACATTAGAATCACTGGAGCACACACTGCCCCTTGGATACCTGCCCGCCCCAGGTTCACAGAGGATCTGAACTTGGGTCCCATGTCTGTGTTGTCGGGCAGACTCCCTGGGGGCCAGTTCCCACACCCCCTGGTCTGGAACACTTTGGTTCCCACTGGTGTCTCTCACCTCGGGCATGGCTTCGCTCTCCTCCCGCTCCCCTCTCTCGCTAACCCTCTCACCCCCGGGCCCTGCCAGGCAGGAACACACAGCCGTCCTTCAGGGGCTGTCTGAGGCTTGGGGTAGGGCTGGCTCTTCCAGATGCCCTCTCCACCTTCGTCCTGGACATCGCGTGGGGCATTTGGGTGTCCAAGGTTGTGTGCTGCAGCTGATGACTCGGGAGCCCTGGGTGGATATCTGATGCTGCTCTGGAGTTTTTGGCACCCCTCTGGAGGAGGGAGGATTTAAGTCCCTGGAAGGTGGAGCAGGCAGGAGATGGTCAGAAAACAGGTTCTTGCAGATAGCACATCTCTGGGGGACAAACCCCAGGTGGTGGGCAGGGAGCCTGGCCAACCCATCCCTCACCTGCTCTTGTCCCCTCAGAGCTCGGACAGCATCCCGCCGGGCTACGAGCCCATCTCCCTGCTTGAGGCGCTCAACGGCCTTCGAGCCATCTCCCCGGCCCTTCCCTCGGCTCCCCTTTATGAAGAGATCACCTACTCGGGCGTCTCAGACGGCCTATCCCAGGCCAACTGTCCACTTGCTGGGCTTGATCGAATCTTGGAAAGCAGCCACCAGAAGGGCAAGTCAAGGAGCAAATCCCCTGACAGGTGAGGCTGGTGCCAGGATTCCCTCTGGGGAAGGGTGTCTGGGAACTCCCCCACTTGCTTTGTGGGCTGGGGCAAGGGAGGCATGCGCTAGGAGATAAGAAGCGCACAGCAGGTTTATTTGTAATTTTAAATAATTTTATAATGCATTGCATTCAGTGATTCGCCAGAACGAGTCACAAGACCAGTAGTGGTTTGGGCTCGTGGCTAAGGTCGGTAACAGCAAAGGCAGCGGGAGGAAACTGCATGCGTGGAGGCCAGAGGCGCCAGTGTCCTTCCTGCCTGAGGCCACGCAGGAGCAGCAAGCCCCAGGAGCATGCGTGCTGTCTCAGCCCAGCAGAACTGTTTGAGTTTCTGGGGGTTGGTCACATGGGCACATCCTGTGGTGTGACCAGTGATGGCGCCAGAACCCCAGCCTCGGTGAAACCAGGTGCTTGCCCTCCGCCTGGTTTATACCAGACGCGCAGGATCGTCGTCACTCACACGAGGAACCTTCCAGGGCCATGTGCCCGGGCCGCCAAGAGTCCATCGTGGCTCCCTGGGACACTTGCTAGGCTCAGGCAACCAGCCCTGCTGTGTCACCTCACACGTGTGCTGGTTTCTAACTAGAAAAGTATAACAAAGGCAGAGGTTCTAGAAAACCGACTGTGGCCCCTGGACTTACAAACTTGGCAGAACCGCCTCAAAGATACACAAAGAAACATGGGAATCTCTACTGCTGCTTCCCACACCCAGCCTCCTGCCCCAGGGGTTTACTGTCAAGCTCTCGTCCTTCTGGAAATAAAAAGCCACGTTTAGGCCTCTGCCAGTGTGCGGGTGAATATCTGGCAGCTGGGACCCCTGCTGGCATTCTGCTGGTGCCCGCCCCTCCCCGCGCACCTGCCCGGCCGCCCCAGGTGCGCATCTGCGAGCTCACCTTCACCTGACGCTGGCTTTGGTGGGGTCAGCATTTCTCACCCACTTGTCTTTCACTCCCCCCCCTCTGCCTCCAGCACCCTGCGGTCCCCGTCGTCCCCCATCCATGAAGAGGATGAGGAGAAGCTCTCCCAGAACTCGGACGCCCCTCCCTTGCTGAGTGGGGCTGGGCTGGTGCTGAGCAGCTCCCCAGAGGTGAGGTCCTGCCTTGGCCCACCCTCCTCAGTCCTGCCCACCTGAGATCTGAGTCCCCACTGCTTGCCTGTTGACTTTCAGTCCTGTTTCATGGTGTGCCCCAGGCCTGCCCTGCCACTCCCTCATTCAGAGGCCTTGGCCCAGCTGTGACTTCCCTCAGCCTTAGCTTCCTCATCTGTGCGGTGGGCACTGGCAAAGGGGCTGTGTGTGAAGTGCCCAGCAGACGTGCCCTGGACTGGCAGCTGCAGCTCACCCTGCACCCTCCCCGGGCTACCTGCAGGCTGATCCCGGGTGGTCGGCACCAGTCCTGGGTCAGCACTGTAGTTCCAGACTCACTTTCCCTCATTCTCTAGAGTTTTCTCACGGAGGAGGTCGATGAGAGGTCGTCGCTAAAGCAAGGTAAGCCCTCGCTTTCCTTAAGGGCAGGCTGCCTGGGTGGGGCGGTTCTCCAGCTCAGCTCTCCTGAGGTTTCTCAGTGAGTTGTGCGGCCCTCCCGGGAACCACACACTGGTTGCCGCACGGTGTCTCAGAGGACAGCCTGCCGCCAACCCTGGTTTTCCTCCTGCTGCCCAGCGTCGGGTAGTAGCAGTCACTGTATTTCCCACTTGGATCACTGCACACAGTCAGCTCTCCACGGTTGTCCTCTTGCACGCCACCCGTCCTGCCGTGGGCTGCACCCATCCCTTGGGGTTGCAGTCCTGCCTGCGCCTATGGGGACCCAGGACCTCTGCGTGGGCCTTGGGCCTGGCACCGCCGATGGCCGGGGTGTGGGCACAGGGTTCAGCTATGTCCACGCCTCCCGTGTTGGGGTGGGGGGCTTGTACCTCTTTTGGTGGGGCGGTTTAGCACATATGGGAGTTGGGTCCCAGGTGCCCATCACATGTACCGGGCTCTGAGTCGGGGATGCCCCTGCCTGATCGCACAGTGGTTGTGGGGCATAATGAGGTGCTTTGCTTTGCCGGTGGGGAGATGCCATCTGTTGCTGCCGTGGTCATTTCTTCTCGGTATTGGACAGATGAGGAAACAGGCTCAGGGTTGGTGGGTGGGAAGGTCAAAGCCACTTAACTTAGAAGTAACAGAGCCAGGAGGTGGCCCTTGCTGGTTGGCTCCCAAGCCTGCCATCTGATAGAGCCCCCCAAATAACCCGCAGATGCCCCCTAGCCGTGACCCCTTCTTGCTGGGGCCCCTGGCCAGCATTGCACTATGGGGACCCGTATCCTTCCCAGGAGCAGCACACCCTACATGTGTGGGGCCTGTCTACAGGCTGCTGAGCCAGGGCCCTTGGGTGTGGGGTGTGAGTGCTGGGTGGAGGGTTCTGACCGTGCCATCTCTTGCTGGCCGGTGGGGTGCAGGGCAGCTCCTCTGCCTCTTGGGCCTTGGCTCCTCCACCCCCCCGGGGATTGGCTTTGTCTCACTTGTGCACAGTGTGTGCTGGGACTGGGCAGCCTCTGCCTGCCCTGTCGCAGGGACCAGGCCCCTTTGTGCAGGAGCGGCCTCCCCCACGAGGATGCCCTTGGCAGCACTGAGAAAAGTATGGGTCCGAGACTGGGAGCTGATGTGTGAGTGGGGCAGCCACACACAGAGGGCCCCCCACTGCAGCAACCATGCAGGACCCACTGTGGGTGTATGCGGACCAAGCGCTGCCGCCCTGCCTGCCCATCCAGAAAGACACACGGGACAGTTGTACTTGTTACATTTTATCTCGTTTTTTAAAGTTGGGCACGTACTTTTTTAAGATAAAAATAAAACAAAAGTCCCATGCTAGGGGGTGCGGCAGAAGGAAAGAGGAAGAAGAGGAAACATCTACCTCTGGGGCCCTGGGGGAGCAGAGTGGGAGTCGAAATGAGGTCTTGGCCAGAGGGAGGGCCCCTAGTGGCTGTAGTGCCCTCAGGGGTCAGAGATGGGCTCCCGGGGCTCTCAGCTGGAGAGGGAAGGCTGGATCCACCCCTGCTCGTGGGTCCCTGACCTGCTCCCTCCTCTGCAGGGAGCCGTGTGCCCTCCATTGAGAATGTCCTACAGGATGGCAGCCTTGATCCCTGTGGCTGCTGCCAGCCTGGTCCACCTACTGACATCTACCTTCCAGGTAATAGCACTCAGCCTTTGGGCTTTGGGGGCCTGCTGTGCCTGGGGCAGTGCCATGACTGTCCCCATGGATCTGGGGGCTTGCTCTGACTATTGAGGGAGGGGCTGACCCGTGGGAACCCAATCCCTCTCCCAGACTCTGAGCCCCACTCCTTTATCAACCCCCAAAGCACACCCCGGCTGATTTTCCACAGTTACCCCTCCAGCAGCCGCTGGCTCTTTGGGCAGAGCCTGTGCCCCTCCCCTTTGCACCCCAGATCCAGGTCAGCCACAGGAAGGCAGGAAAGGCTGTGTGTTTAAGGACACGGCCCTTTTCCCTGTCTACTTCCTGCTGTTGCTGCATCTTCTTCCATGGCTCTGGCACAGTTGGGCCTCTGCCCCAGGAAGCTATGAACAAAGCCACCTGCCTGCCTTAGGCTTGATGTGGGCCGCCACTTGCCTGAGGTCCCTGATGAAACCCTGCATCCCAGGTCAGGGTGAGGGGAGACAGGCTGGGGTGCTAGGTGCCAGTAGGTCTCAAGGCACCTGGGAATGGTCTTGCTTCTCCCCTTTCCTGAGGCCTCCGCCCAGGGCCTTTTGGCCTCGGTTCCTCTGCTTTCGGCTCCCCTGGGCCAAAGTCCTCAGCATCAAGTCCTGGGCTGCAAACATGGTGGATGGGAGTTGGGGGCACTCTCAGGTGCTCATGCTGGCACCTGCTAGGATGCCATCTGAGGTTCTGGAATCAAGATAAATAGCCACATTGCCACCAGAGAGCCAGCCTCCTGCCACATTCCTGGGGAGCCCCTGGAGCCACCGTTGCCTAGTCCTTGGTGACCTGGCCCAGGCACTGGGGAGCTCTGACATGCTTTGGTTGGAAGGACCTCTTGCCCTCCACCCCGGCATATGGAAGAGCAGTGACCTGCGCAGACAGAGGGTCACCTGCTTTGAGGAAGCAGGACAGCTGTTGGTTCGGGGGCACCTATGGGCCTGCCCACAGGGACACCCTGGGGCAAAAGCATACCTTAGAGTAATACAGAGTTCCAGTAAGTTCTTGCAGAGGACTTCAAGTATTTCATTATGATTCAAATTCTGCCCGGCCTCCACCCCTTCAGTCCTGCCATAGGCTGAGTTCCTCTGCATTAGAATTTGGCCCAGAACTCCGTTTCTCAGGAGATAAAATTTCAGCCCATATCCGTCTTGTTTCAGCACGTGGGTTGTGTAGGCCTTTCCTTTCCCACTCCCCGTCCCTCAAGGCAGCCCACCTGAAAGCCAGTGCACCTGTTGTGGAGTGTGCTGACCTGTCTGAGCCTTCGCTAACCAAGCTCTGTCTCTCTCCTCCGCACAGCCCGGGGGCCGGACTCCTGCTCTGTCGGCATAGAGGAGTAAGCCGGTGAGTGACTGCTGTCATACTCATGGTGGGTGGCTCTGCGGGGCATCCTCGACAGGGGGCTAGAGACAGGATCCCCTCAGCTGCCTCTTCTTTTCCTGCTCCCTCCATGGGGTTTCCTTCCCAGCTTATTCCAAACCCATGTCTTCCCATGGGTCCTGGGTTCTAGATCCAGAGCTCTCCCAATGCCACTGCACCTTCACCCCAAAGAGGTAGTCCTGGGAGGAGTCTGGTGCTGGCTTCGGGGCTGGAGGTTCTTCCATCAGGACCAGGTGGGCCAGTCAGGCTCTTCCAGCTTTTAGGGTCCCAGGAACGGACACCCAGTCCTAGCTGAGTCCCTGTCATTGCTGCTACTAACCTGTCCCCCACCCACCTCCAGAAACTTCCGGAACACTAGCACACTCTGATATCAATCTCTGAGGAGGTCCTGAGACTGACTCCCAACCTGACAGGGAGATGCCCTCTACCTGTGACCCAGATGCTTTATAGAAGGCAGTCCAAGAGCACCACCAAGAAACAGGCCATATGTGTTGGGGATCCTCGTCCTCCCTCACATGACATTTGTGGTTCTGGGGAGTCTGGTGGTGAAGAACCTGGTGCCTTTGGTGGCCTGGGGTTTCCCAGACGTGTGTGGCAGGGAATGCTCCTGCAGGACCCCTGGCCTGTCCTGGTGGCAAAGCTCTGGCAGCCCCCGCTGGGAGACACACCCCATGCTGATGTCTGGCTTTCCTTCCGGTCATCGGAGCCCAGGCTTTGCTGTCTGTCCACTTCGATATTTTCCCACACAAACCTCTCGTCTTCCTTGCACATTGTTTCTGACAGATCTTACCCTCTGTTGACACCGTCTGACACTTTTCTGGACTCCACAGTAGGAGATGTTGAGTGTTGCAATTTAGATAAAACTTCCAGAAATAGGAAACACAGGTCAGATCAAGCCACGGAGAAATACATTTCACCTGCAGGCTGTGTGGCCAAGCTGACTTACTGCCTATAGTCACAGCGCTTAAGAAAACAGTCTGTTTCCCCGAGGGTCTGGATCACAGGTGGCCGGAGCAGAAGCACTGCTTGGTTTGCTAATTGAAGACACTCATGGAGCCCATATTCTGGTGGATGGGCAGGTGGCCGTTCATTCCACAGCTCTGAGAAGTGTGCCGGTCCCTCTGCTGCTACAACCCCAGTCAGGGCTCCCCACACTGGTGCACGGGGTGGGGGCTGGCCCTGTCCAGGGACAGAGCACCCTGGCACTGGGGAGGCGACTGTGGTAACAACAGGCCCCTGAGGAGGACAGGCTGGGTCCCTGGGGCTGCTCTGAGCACTGGCTGTGCACCCAGCTTCAAGTCCACTCATTTCAGCCTGGGGCTGACCACGTCCTAGCCTGATCCAGCTGGGAAGCCCTGTAGACAGCGGCTGCTCAGTTTCCAGGAGCACAGTCCTCTGCAAGGGCAGGAGATCCAGAGGTCAACTGCTCTGTGGCGTGGCTGCAGCTACTGCTGGCACCCTGACCACTCACCCATGGCCGGAGTCCCTGGCCCTCTCTCTGGTCCACCACAGACGCGTATGCAGTGGAGGGTGCTGGGTGGCCCTGCCCTCCAGTTGTCATAGTTGGTGGGTACCCAGAGCCTGGTGGGTGGAGGGAGCAGCTGAGACGGGCGACTCAGCCTAGCCTGACCCTCCTCCGTCTGCTGCCATCTGCAGGATGGTCCGCTTCCATGGAGATGCCCTGAAGCCTCCTCACCACTGGCCCCACCTGGCCTCTGCTTGGTGGCCCCAATGTCACTGACCTGACTCCACTCTGAGAGAGAGCCTGGCCAGGCTGGCAGCATGGAGCCCTCAGCTTCCCAGACTTCGCTGAGGGGCTGTCTGGACCCCAGTGAGACTCCTGGCCTCTCCTGTCTGCACACCCATCACAGCTGCAGCTCTGAGGGGCCCTGTGCCTCTTGACTGAAGAGCACAGTGGACTGTTCCCTCTGACAAACCCTTTTTCTGTGGTCTCCATATTTGTAAATGGTACAGGATGAAGGACAGAGCCTTCAGGCACTGAGCTCTGGAGCTCCCCCAATTGCCTTGTCAGCGGAGTAGCTGGGGCTGGGGGCTAGCCACCCAGTGTCCCAGATTGGCTTTATCCAGCCCCCCAGCCAGTGGGGGGTTAACACCCTGAGAACTCAACAAATTGGCAGGAGAGGATTTATTGGTGGGTGAAGTACTGTCTTCACAGGAATTGTTACTGGGGTGCTTGTTGTCAGGGAAGGAAAGGAAGTGGGGTCTGAGTCATGGTCAATGAAGGAAACTGTGCCTGTCCCCTACCCCATGTGCGGGGCCTGGCTAGCACTGCTGCTTCGTGCCCTGTGTTCCCCTTCCTATTCAGGCCCTTTGGTGGGGGTCTGCCTCCCATAGCTCACGGCCCTTCCCCACAGCCCTGCCCTCTGGGCCACCCAGGTTTCTGCACTCCGGCCGGGTCTGGGTCTGTTTAGGGCAGAGGTGCAGGTGCACAGCCTGTTGGCAGCAGTTGGTCTAGTGGCCCCTCCCCAAGCCCTGCACCTTCTCAGAGGTGGCTTTGCACACATCCTCAGACCTCCTTCAGGTGGAGGGCCTTACTCGGCCAGACCACCCACCCCTGGAGGGACCCGAGCAACCTCTCTGCTCCCTCTGTGCCATTTAAATGTCCCTTTGTGTTTCTCTTTGATTTGTTCCGTCTGGGACTCCTGTGGTGGGACCTGCCTGGGGGAGTTGGCCTCATTTTTTTTTTTTTAAACAATAAACCACCCAGGCAACAAAAAGCAGAGGAGGTACCCAACCCTGGTGCAGCAGGGCACAAGCTGCCTCAGCCAGGGACCTTGGCCTGGTGTGTGGGTGGGTCTGTGCAGCTCCCCGTCCTGGGTTTGGGGTTTGCAGAGAAGCTCACTTTCTGAGGAGCTGCCCTGGGAAGCATGATGGTTCTGGTTCTGGGGTTGCCAGCAGCTGCCCACAGAGCATCTGCACAACTGGGGGTTTGTCCAGTGGGGTCCTCGTTGTCTCTCCAGTTGGGCCTGAGCAGAGCACTGCCTTACGCACAGCTCTCGGCCACGCTCAGGCCACCCTCCCTGGCCGCTTGGCTGTCTAGCCTCCCCTCCCACCTGCTGGTGTGCTAATTCATGCACACCAGCACACACACAAGCTGGCCATCTCTCTCCTCTCCCCCTCATCACCCACCAGCACCCTGGCCTCTCGCCAGCGGTATTGGTGCCAGCACTCTGAAGGACAGGATGCAGACTGCCCTGTCTTGGACTTAACACGCGCTATCATTTGATGTATTCTGATGGGCTAGTTTTTGTTCGTTTTTACTGTATATTTATAGTAATAAAATCATGCAGCGTTATCTTGTCCACTCCTTTCTCTGTGCATAGCACTGCAGGGCTTCAGCTGTTTCTTGGTCAGGAGGCGGTACTTGTACATCAGTGAAGTCTGACTCCAGGAGGGAGGGAGTGACACCGTGTATGATGCCGCTGATTACTCTTGTGGCCATTGTGCTGATTCTTGGGTTGGATCGAATGGTCCTTGGGGATTTGACTCAGTCTTCTGAGCTGGTGGAGAAGGAACCTAGGGCCTCCAGGGTTTTGAGGGGCTGCTGTAGTCTCCATCTGAGTTGCTGATTCACCCCACAGATGTTGCCTGAGCACCTACTGTGTGTCAGCAAAAGGCAAGATGGGCAAGGTCCAGGTGCACGGGAGCTTGTGTTCTAGTCAGTGAGACTCTGCACAAGTAAATTCTCATCTTCCCAGAGTCAGCAGGTGATAAGATGGAGTCACATGGGGGACTTAATTTAACCCATGGTCTGGAAGAGCACCCCAGGCGGCTGGCACAGCAAGTGCAAAGGCAGGGAGGCAGAAGTGAACCTAGGGTGTCCGCTGAGAGGAAAGAAACAAGAGTGGCCCAGAGTGCTGGGACTGAGAGAAGTGCAGACACTGCAAGACCTTGTAGGGGCAGAGTTTTCTAAAAACAGGCTTTTAAGAAAGGGAGTGATTCACTCCAGATGTCATGTGGAGAATGGATTAGAAGGGCAGGTTTGGCTGCCACGATGCCGGAGTGCTGCTTGGCTCAAGTTCCCCTGCCCAGGGAGCGGTTTCCCAGAGGGAGAAGCTGGTGCCCTCAGATGCATAGGAAGCACTTTGTACCACCCCTGGCAAGCAGGGCCCCCAGCTCCGTTGCAAACAGTTCCAAGTTGCCTCCACAGGCCCCTTTAACTCAGACATTCAAGAGTGGAACCAGTGTTCTTGGCTGGTCAGTCCCTGCCCCAAGGAAGGACTGCCACCTTTGGTTGCTCCTGGGTCTGGCATGGTCCCAGTGTGGGTAGAAAGGTGCTCAGCTACACTGGATCTCTCTCCTTCATTCCCCCAAATGGACCAACCTCTTTCATTAATATCTAATGTCAGGGAGGGGTTGGGCACAGGGTGCCATTCTTCTGTGCCCCCTGCCCCACACCGGCCTTGGGCTCAGGTCATACCCTGCAGCCTGGAGATGGGGCCCTCTCTGGGTGAGCCTTTCTCTTCCTCACTGACCCTTCCCCTTCAAACAGTTACTTGCCCTGGGACCTGGCTGCCTCTCCTCAGCTTTGGCTACCCCTCTGAGCCCTGACTCTGGCAGAGGGCCACAGTGGGGGAAGAAAGCCTCCCTCTTTGGGTCCTTATTACCCACATCTGACAGCATACCATGGACCAAATATGTTTCTGGTGGATTGCACCAACCCTTGTCTGCCCTCTGCCCACTCCCCTCACTCACCTCTGCTCAGGGCAGCTTTCCCTGTGCCACAGACCCTGACCTCATTGCATGGCTCTCCCAAAGTTGTGCCGGTGGCACCAGTCCTGAGTTTCTTCACTAAGCCTATCCATGCCTGCCATGGGTAGGCAAATGGAGCTTGGGCCAGCTGGTGGAGTGAGTGGCACCAGGGCTCAGGAACCCCAGTGCTGTATTTCCTGATTTCCTTCTGCACAAACATGGGGTAAGTACCCTGCAGCAAAAGGCAGGAGGTTTTCTTTTATGGACACCGGGTAAGAGACAAGGTGGGAATCTGGGATCCTGGCTCTGTCACCAACTGCGGAGCGCCCTTAGGCAAGTCCTGCTCCTATTAGCCCAGGGTCCTCTTCAGGAAATTGGGGATACCCTATTTTCTCCAACAGTACCTGTCATATGGTGCCTTGCGGCGCTGGGCGTGGTAGCTCCCAGCCCACGACTTGTCCCTTTGGCCCTAGCCGACTGGGTGTAGGGAGCCCCAGGGCTTCTCGCCATCTACCTGGTCCCGGACTGAGCGTGGCCCCAGATTGTCAGGCAGTTGGAGGTTCACCAGGCCCTTTTTTCGTGCTGTTACTGAGTCAGGTAGACCAGCAGCGACCTAGATTGGAGTGCTTAGCAGGTTGAGCCCTCCTGGGGGAGACAGGGGGCGCCCACGTGCCCAAGGAAGTGCTAGGGGAAAGCATACTACTCGGTTCCGCCAAGGACTATGATTTCGGGAGCTCCTGCTGCCCTCATTCAGACTGGCAGTCTGAGTCTTTAACCCTCTCCACCCTGCAGGGTGCAACTTGCCTGAAGCCAGAAGTCCTTTTGCCCTGAGGTCAAGCTAGGCTCTGTGGAGCGTGAGAGGTGAGCGCGTTGCATCCTGGGTGTTGTGGTTTTTGATTGTCACAGCCTGCGCCCGCTGCTCGGAGTTTGCGGCTATTGGGTGCATGCTGGAGAGCACGCCCTTTACTCTTCTCAACGACTGGTCATGGTGGGCTCTCCCGACGGGTGTTAGCGATTGGCGGACGGAACGAGGCTGCCCGTGGATTGGTCAGGTGCAACGGGGGCGGGCCAGTGCCTTCACTTAAGGGCAGGTACTTTGGCTCCACGGGCAGTGCCAAGATGTCGGCCGCGGTGCCGGAGCTGAAGCAGATTAGCCGGGTGGAGGCAATGCGCCTGGGGCCGGGCTGGAGCCACTCTTGCCACGCGATGCTGTACGCCGCCAACCCCGGGCAGCTTTTCGGCCGCATCCCCATGCGCTTCTCGGTGCTGGTGAGGACGTGGGCGGGCGGATGGTGGCCAGGGCGCTGTTCGTACTGTGCCTGTGACCCGGGGCTCCCTTGCAGATGCAGATGCGCTTCGACGGGCTGCTGGGCTTCCCTGGGGGCTTCGTGGACCGGCGCTTCTGGTCACTGGAGGATGGACTGAACCGGGTGCTGGGTTTGGGCCTGGGCTGCCTGCGCCTCACCGAGGCTGACTACCTGAGTTCACACCTCACCGAGGGGCCGCACCGCGTCGTGGCGCACCTGTATGCACGGCAGCTAACGCTGGAGCAGCTGCACGCTGTGGAGATTAGCGCGGTGCACTCGCGCGATCACGGCCTGGAGGTGGGGCCGCTGCCTGGGCCCCGCCCCCCATCCCGGGGTTTGGCTCTGGCCCTGCGACGATGGGTAACATGTTCCCCTGAGGGTCCCCTGGCCAGGTTGGGTGGGGTGTCACTGTCTCCAGCATTGGGGTTGGGAAGAGGGACCTGAGGGTGGAAGACTGGGGCTCCCTCCGGGCTGTTGTATCTGCCTTGCTGCCTACCATTGCCAATCCTGGGAGTGAGGAATGGGATTGGTTGGGGGAATGGGATGGAGTGAGACCTGCCCAAGGTGGTGAGAAATTCAAGAGCAAAAGGGCACTTGCAGGGCTGGGAATGAAGGTCGAGTTCTCTTGGTGGAGTTGAAGACTCTTGTGATTTGTGGGTGTTATGGCCGGGAAGGGCTGGGAGTGATAACTGGTATGTTTGGGATTCACCCACTGGCATGGGGAGCATGCCATTCAGGCTGGGGGGCTTCCTGCCAGTGATCTTGGGGCTGGAACTAGAGGATGCAGAGCGTGGGGAATGCATGAGGTGGCCTTGAAACTTGCTTGAGAAGAGGACTGCACTGCTCCAAAGAAACTGGCTGGCTTCTGCCTCACCAGACTCTGCGTGGTCTTCCATTGTCCTTGGCAACCTGGCTTCCCTTCCCCTGGTCTAGCAGCTCACACAGGTCCCTCCTACCAGGGCCATACTATTGGTGTGGGGGCCTGGTCCCAACCCTGGTCTCCTTTTTCTGCAGGTGCTGGGGCTTGTGCGAGTCCCACTGTATACCCAGAAGGATCGAGTTGGTGGCTTTCCCAACTTCCTGAGCAATGCCTTCATCAGCACAGCTAAGTACCAGCTCCTCTTCGCCCTCAAGGTGCTCAATATGATGCCCGAGGAGAAGCTGGCTGAAGCTGTTGCTGCAGCCACTGAGAAGCAGAAGAAAGCTCTGGAGAAGCTGCTCCCATCTTCCTCCTGAGGTTGCTCCGTACCATGTGTCTTTGCCCTTCCCCGGCTCTGTGCCCATGCTGAGACTGGGCCCTGAAATCCTGCAGGAGTGTGTCTTCTAGTGTTTCTGTGTGTGTAACCCTTGCTTACTGCGTGGGGCAAGTGGGCATCTCATCATCTCCACTGTCTCGAGCAGTGACAGGGCCTGCTGTGACCTCAGGTTGGTCAGTGGGTGGCCTGGGGTGCTGGACCTGGCTGTCTAGGCTCAGGACATTCTCACCCACCTTGAGGCTTAAACCTGCCTCTCTGAGAGTCTCCTCTTGGGCTGGTGGTGGCCCAGTTACCACCCGATTTTCCAAGCGGGTAGGTACACACACACAGACCAGTGAGAAGTCGGTTCTCGTGGGTGATGCCTTTCTCAGTGGACTCACTCCTTTATACTGCCCTCTGTGCTAGCCCAGGGCCTAGAGAAGAGCCAGCCTGGGTAGGATGTTGTACTGTTAATTTTGACTGTTCACTTTACTTGGTTAGATTTCCTTTTCTATGTTGTGTGAACTATGGGTGAGGCTTCAAAACCACTTTACCCCACAAAGACAGGATCGTAGGCCCAGCTGTAAATGGAGTTACTGAAGGGGCAGTGAAGTGGCTCCTCTGCTATTCTGTTCTTCGGTCTCAACTGCAGGCCCAAGGCTGGGTGCAGGAGGACGTCTCCTTCCTTTCCCCACTACCTGGAGACTTAAGGACAGAGCCAGGTCCAAGAGCACTGGGCACCATTCAGAGTCAAGCTGTCACTGGCCCCCTACCTCAGGGCAGGGGGCAGGTGTTGCTGTCTACCTCCCTGCTTATGTGTGGAACTATCAGCCATGGACCTCTCTGGGCTATGAACTTGACCTGGGGCTTCTTTGTTGAGACTGTCCACAAGATGCTCCTTTTCTGATCCTGGTGGCTTTGGCTACACCTGGGTTGAGCCTGCTGTTCTTTACTGTGCTTTGAAAGCCTCCTTTTCTCCATTCCCAATGTGGTCTGCAGGCAGCTCCTGGGGATGGTTTGGAAATACCCTCTGAGTTTACAAAATGACAACAGCAGAGCCATCACAGGCAAGGTCACCACTGGAGGTCTCCTATGGGCCTATGTCTGGCAAAACTTAGCAAAGCTACGGGACAGTTTCTACAGTGCCTGCCCAGCCTGCTAAGGAAAATGGTGCTCCCAGCCCAGCCTGGGTATCTGTTCTACTTTAGAGCCTTGATGAAGCAGCCACACTGTGGGCAAAGGCACTTCACTCTGTAAATAAAACACCTGTACCTTGCTCTTCTCTTATTTTCTGGGGCGTGGGGGCATGCTTGGCTCTGTAGGTAGCTTCTTTTGAATCACAGGGGTCTGAGCAATAGTGGCCTAGCTGCAGGGACAATGAGCAGGAGGGGTCACCAAATCCAGCTGCACTAAGCACAGTGTTCTCTGTCCTGGCAGAGGAGGCCTGGGCCCCAGCAGGTCACTGGGGCTGGGGGGTCTTGGCATGATTTTCCCCTTGTTTTGCTGTCAGTCAATACTGTATGAAGTGTGACCAGAACTGAGCCCCTCACCAGCTGATCTTAAATTTTATTTTCCAGCAAATGACATATGCTGCCCAGGTGCCCCAGTTATCACCCATCGGGGCAAACTTGAGTGTGTGCCTGTGGTGCATGGGGACACGCTCTCTCCCCAAGGTCCTGTACGCTCTGGGCCTTACCACCACCTTCTGGACAAGGCCCTCGTCTTGCTACCATGGGGGCCTTGCTGTCTGGCACAGGCCACAGCCCAGTCCTGCCTCCACTAGCTGTTCCCGGGGGCCGATCCTCTGGCCTCGGTTGGGGCCCGGGCTGCTGCAACTGCCTGCTCACTGCCCTCCTGTTTTCCGGGCACACAGCTTCAGGGTGGATCAGTCACCCAACGTCAGATTCTGAGAAGGGAAACAGAAGACTAAAGTGGGTGTTCGCTCAGCTCCCAGTTGACCCTGCTGTCCCAGATTGGATCCTGGGGTGGTTGACACTCACCGTCCCTCAGGCTAAGGTTCCCGCCAGTTCTCTTTCCCATTCAGCACCTGCAGCTTCTCCAGGCCCTGGGTCACGGAGCACAGCACTCGCCCTGAGGATGGGAACAGAGACTGCAAGTCTGGGCAGCAGTGGAAGAAGTGGAGCCCTGTGAGGGGCACCACTAGGAGTGGATTACCTGGAGGGTTAGTAGGTTGTAGTGGGGCTGCCCTAGGGGTCTGAGCTGACCAGGCTTTTCCTGTTACTCTGTGTCTGGTCCCTGGGTGGGGGTGAGGGTCACTGGCTGCCCTCCCAGAGACTCACCCATCTCGTGGACTCGATCCTCCAACGCTTGTGACAGTTCAGGGAGGCTCAGGGCTTGCAGGGAGGCCCGCCAGTCTTTGGAATCTGTGGGGCAGGGCTGGGTGAGCCTGTGGTTTGTGTGCGCACAAGCCCTGCCTCTGCTGAGCCACTGTGACCAGGAGACCCACACAGCTGTCAGTGCCTGTGTGGCCCCCTTGTTCATCCAAATGTGTTCTGCCTGCTGACCAAAACACTAACTGCTGGTCAGGGCCCAGCCCCAGGAATGAAACCCTCCCGTGAAGCCTCAGGCTGTGCCCTGGGTCTGCAAGTCCAGCCCAGACTCCAACTGGAGGCTAGAGAAATCACTTGAGGTCTCGGACAGAACAGTCAGCCACAGCCCAAAGGCGTTGCCTCCCACCATCAGGAGGGATAGGAAGGAAATGAGCTGGGGAGGGCAGGGCCGCCCTCACCCTGGAGTCTGGGATTATGTTTACAAGGGTCTGGGAGTATAAATGTAAGTGCTGAGACAAGTAGTAAAACCCAGCCTGAGGAGGCATTTCTGCCCAGTCCTGGGCCAGGACACTGCTCTCCTTACCAGCTGTGGGGAGGGCTGGGCCCAGGGCGGCCCCAAGAGGGAACTCCTCTCGCCTCACTCGGGCTGACAGCTCAGCCTGACAGGCTCTGCAGGACACAAGACCAAGTGGTGGTGAGGGGAGAGGCCTGGCAACTGCTTTCCGTGGCCCCGGAGGGCAGGGGAGGGGCAGGGGATGACAGACACCCCCACCTCCTTGACTGAAAGGCAGAGCCCTGCTCTGTCCCTGCAGCCCACCTTCCTGGGCTTGGCAAGCACCCCAGGCACCTGCCCACACTGACAGGCTCTCTGGGCAGAGAGCTTACATAGAGTATGCAGATTTTCAGGATCCTACTTCTGCCTGGTCTACCCTGCAGGAACAGCCCAAATGAAATAGGGGAAGGGGGGCAGCAGAGTGACTTCAGGAAGCCCTGAAAGCAAGTCCTTGGTTGAAGAATCTGGAGCGAACTCAGGGCCAGCTCAGGGGCCTACTCACCGCAGCTGGTCTAGGATGAGAGCAGCGTCCCGAGCCAGGGCCCAGGTCTCCTGCAGCTGGGCAAAGACGTCCTTGCGGGTGCCATCCTGCTCCAGGAGGCAGCTCTCCACCACAGCCCGCAGCTCCTGCTCCTGGGACACCTGGCCCTTCATGGCCTCCACCTCCTCACAGCGCTGGACAGGGAGAGGTGGGAGGTGGGGCTGGCAGGCAGGCAAGTGGGCCAAGGATGCAGGAGACACGAGGATCCCCCCCATCCTCGGCCTCTGCCTGTCCCTCCTGGAATGAGACGGCCTGTCTCTACCTTGGAGTCTCTCCTTTGGATCCCCCCTTCCTGGGAGCCCTCTGGTATCCACACCACCCTCTTGATCTCTGCCCTTACCCTATCTCTTCTCTCCTGTGTGCATCTGACCTCCTGCCTAATCTTTCTGAGCCTTCGGGGTAGGAGCTGTAATACCCTCAGCCTTTACTGTCCTATCACCCACACCCACTGTGTCTTCCTCCGTAGGTGTGTCTCCAGACACCTCTCTTGCCATTTCTGCATACCCCCTCCCCTGCTCTCCCACCTACTTTGTGCAGCTGGATGGCAAGCTCCTGCATCTCAGCTTCCAGCCTGTCGGCATAGGCCAGCTCCAGGGCATCACTGGGGGGGCGGGCACTGCTGTGCCAGCGGGCAATGGCAGAAGTCATCTTCCTCTTGGGTCCAAACAATCTTCAGGAGGAATGGGAAAAGGACTCAGATCAGCATTTGCCATGTGCTGGAAGCTCCACAGACTATCTTTCCATCAAGATGGTTGCCCTAGGAGAGATCCTGGCCTTGAAGAGGGAAAATGGCCCCAGGATCCTACAGCAGGCAGAAACAAAGGGTTGCAAGAAGTGATGTCCTCACAGGAGGCTGCTCCCCCCACCCCAACCTGCTCTCTACCTGGTCCCCTTCCCAGCTGGGCTGCTGCTTTCATTAAACAGGGAACTCGGCTGGTCAGCTCTAGGCTATGGATGACCATCTGCCAACTCAGAAAGCTCTCAGAAGTGAGCAGGCAGAAAATATCTGGGTGCCCTGAACACATCAGTGTCAGCTGGACCAGCTCTGGAAGCCAAAGGACCCAGGCCATCTGCATCTAGGCCAGGAGCAGGGTAGGAATGGAGAGAGGACAGCTGGCTACAGGAAGAAGGCAGACCTCTAGAGAAGGCACTTTTTTTCTATCCAAAGTTGGAAAGCTACAACATCAGCTGGTCCCAGAACCTGGGCTGAAACAAGGGGCATGCAGCCACAGATGGCCCCTCTGGACTCACGTGATGCCAATTTCCTTTAGGTCGCTCTCAGTGAGGGTCAGGAAGATCCGAAGGTCCACATCCTGTTCCTCGAACAGCTGCAGGTACTTCAGACACCCGATCTGTTCTAGCAGTGTGGCAAGGTCCTAGAGGACAGAGAGGCCAGGTCAGAGGATGGGTGGTGGCACAAAGACATGGGGACAAAAAATGGCACACAATACAACGAGAAGCCCATTTTTTCCTGCTAGGAGTGTATTTGTGAGGTTGCTTTTAAGGGGGAGATCTGAGCCCTGCTGATCCCCAAGTTTAGCAGTGGGACAGCGACCTGACTGCGGAGAGCCCAAGCTGCCCCTCCTCGATCTGTGCCCTTCGCCAGAGCAGGAAGTCCTGAGAACTTTCCATCTCTTTGTGCTTTGGAACTACTGTCTTTTCTTTTCAGCCTGAAACACCCTTAGTATTTCCTGCACAGCAGGTCTGCTAACAACAGATTCATTTCATCTTTACCTGGTACTGTCTTACTTTTTCCTTCACTTTTGAAAGACAGTTTTTGCTAGATATAGCATTCTTGGTTGAGTTACTTTTCTTTCATTATTTTGAATATGTCATCAAATGTCTTTCCGGCCTCCATGGTTTCTGATAAGAAAATTAACTGTTAATCTTACTGAGGTTCCTTTGTGGGTGATGAGTCACTTCTCTTCCTTCAAGATTCTCTTGTTTTTGTTTTGTTTTGTTTTGTTTTGTTTTGTTTTGACAGTTGGAGTATGTTATGTCGAGGTGTGGGTTTGAGTTTAACTACTTAGAGTACATTCAGCTTTTTGGATGTGCAGATTCTTCCCCCCTCCCCCAATTAAATTTGGGAAAGTTTGGCTATTTTTAAGATATTTTTTCTGGACTTCTGGTAAATATACACCGGCATAGGCAGACATGGCTCACCACTTCCCACAACCACAGCACAATTACACCTAGCATACAGAACAACCATTACTCAGAACCATCAGAAATCCAGTTCAATGGAAGTCTGAAAACGACGGAATTAAAGAAACCACATCCATCCAGACTGGTAGGAGGGGTAAAGACAAAGAACAGGCTGGTCTCACACGCATGTGTGGTGGATAAAAATTCGGGAGGGATATAATGGGAATGAGGAGTCCCAGCCCCACAGCAGGCCCCCCAGCTCAGGGTTCCAGTGCCAGGAAGATAAGTCTCCATAACTTCTGGCTGCAGAAACCAGCAGGGACTGAGTTGGAAAAAACTGCTGGAGCCCCAAGCAGTCCCTCTTAAAGAGCCCGCACACGGACTCACCTGGTCTGCCTCGCTCCCTCTGAGCTCAAGCACCGCACGGGGCGGCAGCTGGAAAGGCGCACTGGCGCTCAGGGAGACACGGGGGTGTCTGGCATCAGGGTGGGCAGAGGCCACTGTCCCTTTGCTAAGCACTACCACAACAGAGCACCAGAGCTGGCAAGCTGGACTCATATCTGAGAGTCTACCAACCTGGCTAACAGTTTGACCTGCCTGGGAGATCCCCAGAGACTCTGCCCCACCCAAGTTATAGGCCCACCCAAGCTGGTTTTCCATATATGAATGGCTGGTCTTGGCTTGTCCTGCACAATTTCGTAAATCCTCTCAAATAAGTAAGAGCTGGCCTCAGTGAGCCCCAGGCCCAGCACTAGCAGCCACCAACCTAGATTCACAGCTTGGCTTCTCCCGGGAATCTTCAAGCCTAGCACAAGTAGCAGACATCTCAGACTGCTCTGTAGCTCAGGCACTGTGTCCCAGGCAAAAAACAAAAAACAAAAACAGGTGGGGGATGACCTTGGCCTGCACCACCTGGGAAAACCCAGGGCCAGTGCCCCCAGTGGACAGATACAGACCACACTGGAGCATCACCACCCTGCACCTGCACAGCTGATCCTCCGCAGGGGGTGGAGGTTGGTGGTCAGTGGTCACGGCCAATCTCTGCAGCTGCCTGGCCTGGGTAAATCCTTCCCATTGATCTGCCAACAGCAACCAAGGCTGAACTATAAGAGAAGGGTGTACTTGGCCCACATGAAGGGCGTACCTCGAGTGCCCAGTTTGAGTGATAGGGGAAGCTGTGCCACTGGACCCTACAGGACACCCACTACATTAGGCCACTCTACCAAGACACAGAATCAAAGCAGCTCCACCTAATACATAGAAACAAACACAAGGAGGTTGCCAAAATGGAGACATGGCCCAAATGAAACAATACATCAAAATTCTAGAAAAAGAGCTAAATGAAATGGAGATAAGCAATCTATCAGATGCAGAGTTCAAAACACTGGTTACAAGGATGCTCAAGGAACTTAGTGAGGAAGGACCTCAACAGCATAAAAAAGATCCAGTCAGAAGCGAAGGACACACTAATTGAAAGAAGAACAACTTACAGGGAAACATCAGTAGTGTGGATGAAGCTGAGAATCCAATCAGAGATTTGGGACATAGGGAAGCAAACAACAAGCAATCAGAACAATAAGAAGAAAAAAAGAATCCCCCCCCAAAAATGAGGACAGTGTAAGGAACCTTTGGGACAACTTCAAGTGTTTCAACATTCACATCATAGAAGTGCCAGAAGGAAAAGAGAGAGAGAAAGAATTTGGAAACCTATTTGAAGAAATAATGGAAGAAAACTTCCCTAATTTGGTGAAGGAAATAGACATACAAGTCCAGGAAGCACAGAGAAGTTCAAGCAAGATGAACTTAAAGAGGCCCACTCCAAGATGCATTATAATTAAAATGCCAAAGGTTAAAGACAAAGAGCGAATCTTAAAAGCAGCAAGAGAAAAGTTAGTTACCTAAAGGGGAGTTTCCATAAGACTGTCAGTTGATTTCTCAAAAGAAACTTTGCAGGCCAGAAGAGATTGGCAAGAAACATTTAAAGACATGAAAAGCAGGGACCTACAGCAAAGATTGCTCTACCCAGCAAAGCTATCATTTAGAATCAAAGGGCAGATAAAGAGCTTCTCACACAAGAAAAAACTAAAGTTCATCATCACCAAACCATTTTTATATGAAATGTTTTTTTAAAAGATTTTATTTTTAGAGGAAAAGGTAGGGAGAGAAGGAGAAAAACATCAATGTGTGGTTGCCTCTTGAGCACCCCCTACTGAGGACCCGGCCTGTAGCCCAGGCATGTACCTTGACTAGGAATCACTCTAGCAACTGTTTAATTCACAGGCCAGTACTCAATCCACTGAGCCACACCAGCCATGGCTATATGAAATGTTAAAGGGAATTACTTAAGAAAAAGAAGATGATCATAACTATGAACAATAAAATGACAAAATACATATCTACCAACAATTTAACCTAAAAAACAAACTAAGTGAACGAGAAGAACAGAGACAGAATCATGAATACAGAGAGTGTTTTGATGGTTGCCAGTTGGGAAAAGGGTGTAGGGGAATGGGTGAAGAGGTAAGGATATTAAGAAGTACAAATAGGTGGTTACAGGACAGCCATGGGGATGTGAAGTACAGCATAGTAAATAGAGTAGTCAAGAATTTATACTCATGACACATGGACATGAACAATGGTGTGGAGATTGCCTGGGGGACTGGGGAGTGCTGAGTGGAGGGGGTAAAGGGAGAAAAATCATGACAACTGTAATAATTAATAAAATATAATTTTAAAAAAGACATTTTTTTCTCCTTTCTGCTCCCTCTTTTTCTGGAGCACCACATGTGCATGTTGGTATGCTTGACGGTGTTGCACAGGTTTCTGTTTCTGTTTCTTCATTTCAGTCTTCTTTCTGATTCTCAAGTTGGATAATCTCAATTGATCTGTCAGGTTTTCTGACTCTTTCTTCTGCATGCTCAAATGTGCTCTTTAGCCCCTCTAGTGAAATTTTCATTTCAGCTTTTATGTAAACTTTTCAACTCCAGAATTTCTATTTGGTTCATTTTATTTCTATCGCTTTCTTGATGTTCTCTATTTAGATGTGGTTTCCTTTAGCTCTTGGGACGTATTTTTTTTTTAATTCTTTATTTTATTGATTATGCTATTACAGTTGGCCCATTTCCCCCCTTCACTCCCCACCACCCTGCCCATCCCCTCCCACCCACATTCCCCCCTTTAGTTCATGTCCATGTGTCTTAAGTTCTTTAGTGTCTACATGTCCCATACTATTCTTACCCTCCCCGTCTACTTTCTACCTACTGTCTATGCTACTTATTCTCTATATCTTTTCCCCCTCCCTCCTCCTCCTACTTCCCTGTTGCTAACCCTCCATTTGATGACTTTTTTTTACTGTTCATATTTTTAATCTTCTTTTTCTTAGGTAAGTCCCTTTAACATTTCATATAGTAAGGGCTTAGTGATGATGAACTCTTTTAACTTGGCCTTGTCTGAGAAGCACTTTATCTGCCCTTCCATTCTAAATGAAAGCTTTGCTGGATAGAGCAATCTTGGATGTAGGTCCTTGCTTTTCAAGACTTGGAATACTTCTTTCCAACCCCTTCTTGCCTGTAAGGTTTCTTTTGAGAAATCAGCTGACAGTCTGATGGGAACTCCTTTGTAGGTTACTGTCTCCTTGTCTCTTGCTGCTTCTAGAATTCTCTCCTTCATTTTTACCTTGGCTAATGTAATTATGATGTGCCTTGGCGTGTTCCTCCTTGGGTCCAACCTCTTTGGGACTCTCTGAGCTTCCTGGA
>PVIA01005444.1:0-115266 GCA_004024845.1 Tonatia bakeri
ACAACTAGTCTTTTTTAATGATAAATGGTTCTATGGTTCAGCTCTGTGATGATAAATAAAATTCTCCAGTGTAAAACATTTTCTGGTGCCCTGATGCATTTGATCAGCCTCAGCAGCACCTTGAGATAGGCATGTTATTATTCATATTCCTCCGGTAAAACTCAAGTGAAGTAACTTGCAGAAATCAAGACAGAAATTGAGTCTCTAGTGATTTTGAAAATGTAGCTTTTTTCCACAATAAAAATGGTCTTTACTTTGAACAGAGCTTTTTCACTAGTTGGCAAGCTCAACAGAGCAACATGATATATCTTCATTTAAAAAAATATATCTCTTTCAGTAGCTTGAAATTTCATTGTTTCAAATGCTTTCCCTAAAGCAATGGACCTTATCTGTGGCCTCACATTGGAATGATCTGGAGAACTTTTAAACAGTTCTGATGTTTATGCCTCACCCCCAAAGATTCTGACTTAATTCCTTAGGAGGATGGTGAGAGCACCAGCTTTTAAAAAGCTGCCTGGGTAATTTTAAGGCACAGCCAAGGTTGGGAAGTACTGCCTTTGAGGCTGAATGTTTACTTAGTCTTCAGACGACTTCCATTCAGATTCAAACACCTCTGGGAACTTGACTAACTCACATCTGTTACTGATTGGCTACTAGTTGACTACAATGGTTAATTAGATTTGGGAGTAAGTAGTGGGGTGGGAAAATAGAGAGGAGCATCAGAGAAGGGAATAAGAAAAGTGGTAGAATGCAAATTAATTTTATAATTTTGTTCAGTATGGGCATTGGCCTTGGACATGGCTTTGGAAAGCTTTTTTTATTTGCAGGCTTTCTTTTACCTGATGGATCACTTATAAGATTCTAATTAATGCTTTTAAAAAAAACTGAAATTGTGCCAAATATCACTTATTGGCCTTTTGGCTAAGATCAAATGAAATTGTGCTAAACAGATTTTGAAAGCTCATCCTTCTAATGTCAAGTTTTGTGGTACTTAGGGAGCTAGAATGTGGAAGTGGTCATATACTCAACCAACTTTAATTTAGACCCACAAGTCAGAAGATAAGAGGTGTATGATCCCTGTTTTTGCTCAATATTTATGAAAGCTGATAAACTTTTTTCTCTTTGTCACTTATAGTTTTAATCATAAAAGACCTTCCATTGTTTTAAGACATTGTTTTTTGTTGGAGATGAATCTTTGCAAAATGTAGCAGTATTCATGATAATTTCCTATCTTTCTGAATGTACTCTCATTTCCCACTTGTCTCATTTGTTCAAACAAATCCCTGCACCCACACAACTTCCAACTCCCTTCTCTTATTTTAATGCAGTCCTTAGACTTAAGAAGAAAAGCATCCAAAGCCAATTAATGAAGAGTTGAGGCTGTAGTGTTACATTTAACTTTGTACCTGTTCTGTTACTAAAGAAACCTTAAGGATTCTTTCTTTGTGGTGCAAAGAAAGGTCAGAAAGTACATATTCATTTTGCATGTATTAGTTTTAAAAATAGTACTCAAAATTAGTGTTAAAATATAGTACTCAAAATATATGCAATCTTTGTCCTGCAATTTGCTCTACTGACACCTCTGATTACTTTTTCCAAATTGTTTTTTTCTAGGGTTTTCTTTCTTCCTCTTTTTGTAGAAGTACTCTAATTACATACCAAAGAACTCAATGTGAAACTGAAAAACACACAAACACATGGAAGCTGAATAACATTCTACTAAACAAAGAATGGGTTAACAGATCAAGAAAGAAATCAAAAGATACCTTGAGAAAAATGAAAATGAAAACACAGTGACCCAAAATCTGTGGACACAGCCAAACAGCTCTAAGAGGAAATTCATAGCAGTACACGCCTACCTCAAGAAACAAGAAAAATTCACAAGCAAACTAACCTTACATCTAAAGGAACTAGAAAAGAACAGCAAACAAAGCCCAAAGTGAGTAAAAGAAGGAAAAAATAAAGATCTAGTCAAAATTTAAAAAATAGAGTCTAAAAAATACAAAATATCAATGAAACCAAGAGCTGGTTCTTTGAAAAGATAAACAAGATTGATAATCCTTTAACCAAACTCATCAAAGAAAAGACAGAGAGGACCCAAATAAGTAAAAGTAGAAATGAATGAGGAGAAATGACAACTGACACTATAGAATAAAAAACTGTCTGCCAACAAATTGGACAATCTGGAAGAAATGGATACATTCCGAGAAACAGTCTTCTGAGAACAATCAATCTTCTAAAACTGAACCGAAAAGAAATAGAAAATCTGAACAGATTGATTACTACTAACAAAATCAAATCAGTAATGAAAAACTCCCGACAAACAAAGTCCTGGACCAAATGACTTCACGGGTGAATTTTACTAAACATTTAAGGAAGAATTAATACCTATTCTTCTCAAACTACTCCAAAAAATTGAAGACGATAAAAGGCTCCCAAACTCATTTTATGAGGCCAGTATCACCCTGATTTCAAAACCAGACAAAGACATTACCAAAAAAGAAAAAGAAAATTATAGGCCAATAGCCCTGATGAACATAAATGCAAAAATCCTCAACAAAATGTTAGCAAACTGTATTCAGCAACACATTAAAAAGATTATACAACATGATCAAAGAGGATATATTCCTGGGATGAAAGGTTGGTTCTATATTTGAAAATCAATTAAAATGATATACCAGATAAACAAAATGAAGGATAACAACTATATGGTCATATCAATTGATACATAAAAATCATATGACAGAAAGCAGCATCCGTTGTGATAAAAACTCTTGGCCAAGTGTGAATAGAAGGAACATACCTCAACATAATAAAAGCCATATATGACAAACCTACAGCTCACATCATACTCAATGGGAAAAAGCTAAAAGTATTTTCCTTAAGGTCTGGAAAAGATAAGGATATTCACTTTTACCACTTGTATTCAACATAGTGTTGGAAGTGTTAGCCACAGCAATCAGACAAGAAGAAATATAAGGCATCCAGATTGGAAAGGAAGAAGTAAAACTGTCTATTATTTGCAGATGACATGATACTCAATATAGAGAGAACCCTAAAGAGCCACCAAAATCTATTAGAACTGAAATAAATTCAGTAAAGTAGCAGGATACAAAATTAATATTCAGAAATTGGTTGCAGTTTATACCCCAATAACAAACTATCAAAGGGAGGAATTAAGAAAACAATCCCATTTACAAGTGCATCAAAAAGAATAAAATACTTATGAGTAAATTTAACTAAAGAAATAAAAGATCTGTACTCAGAAAATTGTAAGTGAAGAAAGAAATTAAAGAAGATATAAATAAATGAAAGCATATAACATGTTCATGGATATGAAGAATTAATATTGTTAAATAGTTATACTACACAAAACAATCTATAAATGCAATTTCTATCAAAATACCAATGGCATTTTTCACAGAACTAGAAGAAATAATCCTAAAACTTATATAGGACTACAAAAGACCCCTAATAGTTACAGCAAGCTTGAGAAAGAAGAACATAGTTAGAAATATCAAAATATACTACATGACTACAGTAATCAAAACACCATGGTACTGGCATACCATATATCTATATGACAGACGTATAGATCAATGAACAAAATAGAGATCCCATAAATAAACCCATGCCTATATGATCAATTAATACAGGACAATGGAAGCAAAAATATACAGTGGGGTGAAGACAGTCTCTTCATAAACAGTGTTGGGAAAACTGGACAGACACATGCCAAAAAAAGAAACTAGACCATCTTTGTACACCATATACAAGAATAAACTCAAAATGGATCAAAGACTTAAATGTAAGGCCTGAAACCATAGAAGTCCCAGAAGAAAGCATAGGCAGTAAACCCTTTAACAGTGCTCTTAGTGATTTTTTTTTGGATGTATCATCTTGGATAAGGGAAACAAGAAAAAATGCACAAATGGGACTCTATCAAACCAAAAAGTTTTGCATGACAAAGGAAACCAACAAAATGAAAAGACAGCCTATTGATTTAGAGAGGGTATTCACCAATGATGCATCCAATAAGGGGTTAATATCCAAAGTTTATAAACAGCTTATACAAGGTAACCCCTCCCCACCTCCCACCCCCCAAAAATCCAGTCCAATTAAAAATGAGCAGAGGACCCGAATAGACACTTCTCCAAAGAGGACATACAGATGGCCAATAGACATAATGAAAAGATACTCAGTGTCACTAATCATCAGAGAAATGAAAATTAAAACCATGATGAGATATCACCTCATACCTGTCAGAATGGCTATTATCAATAAATCAAGAAACAAGTGTTGGTGAGAATGTGGAGAAAAGGGAACTTTTATGCACTATTAGTAGGATTGCAGATTGGTGCAGCCACTATGGAAAAAATATATAAACTTCCTCAAAAAATTAAAAACAGAACTATCTTATGACCCAGCAATTCTGCTTCTGGGTGTTTATTAAAAAAAATTCCAAACAGTAATTATAAAAGACCTGTGCACCGTTATGTTCATAACAGCATTATATACAATAACCAAGATATGGAAGCAGCCTAAGTGTCCATAAATACATGAATAGATAACGATGTGGCACATATACACAATGGAATACTCCTTGGCCATCAAAAAGAATGAAATACTGCCATTTGTGAGAACATGGATGGATCTAGAGGATATTATACTAAGTGAAATAAGTCAGACAAGGAAACACAAATGCCAGATGATTTCACTGACAAATGGAATCAAAAGAACAAAGTAAATGAACATACAAAACAGACTCATAGACATAGAGAACAGATTGATGATTGCCATATAGCGGGGAGGGTAGGGGGCTGGATAAAAAGTTGAAGGGATTCAGAAATTACAAAATAGTCATGGGGGTGCAAGGTCCAGCCAGCATAAGGAATATAGTCAATAATATTGTGATAACTGTATATAGTACCATGTGGGTACTAAACTTATTGGGAGGGTCACTTCATAAATTGCATAAATGTCTAACCACTGTGCTGTACACCTGAAACTAATATAAAGTGATATTGAATGTCCACTGTAATTGAGACATTTAAAATCAGTTTGGCTAGGTTTCTGCTAATAAACAGACAGCTCTCTGCTAAACATTTGTTGCTCAACAGCCAAGGGAGAAAAAGATAACTCATGGCTTTGCTTAGACTGAGCGGGAGGAACAGGTGCATCTCTGGAGGCCATTTTGATTTGTTTGAAGGTCAAAGAGCACCTATTTTTCTTACCTGTACAGAGTGGGGCAAAAGTAGGTTTACAGTTGTTCACATGAAAAATAATACAACAATTAAATAATAATGCAATAAACTTTGTGTTGCATGTATGCACAATTATAAACATACTTTTGCCCACCCTGTACTATGGGTGTTAAAGAATGTTTCTGATCAGTTGGCCATTTAAAATATTGTCATTACTTTTATTTAGCCTGATTTTTTTCTTGTATGCTTGATGTTTATTTTATATAAATGCTTTTTAATTTATTATTCTTTTTTATTGTTGTTCAAGTATAGTTGTCTCCATTTCCCCACCACCACTTCCCACTACCCCAGCCATCCCCACTTCTCACCCTTGACCCTAACTCCCTTTGGCTTGTCCATGTGTCCTTGACAGGTGTTCCTGAAAACCCTAGCCCCTTTCCCCACCCATAATCCTCCATCTCCCCCCACCCCGGAAGTCATCTTAAGCTGTGTGTGTCTGTGAATAGCACATAAACTTAAAAGATAACTTTCTATGTTTCTTCTAAGACAAATTCTTTTTCTTTTACTTTTTGTGATTGCACCTGATTCACCATGATTCTCATACATATTGGAACTTGTCTCTAGTTTTTCAGATTTCAAGATGCTTTACGTAGTTTCCAACTACTATTTTGTATTCTCCTGACTTAGGGCCACATTTTTCAAACCGCACCATGGGGTGCACTGCAGCCAACTCACAGTGCTCTGCAGAATACTGTGCATTCTCAGCAAGCATGGTCGCCACCACTGTACACTGCACAGATTATTACTATTACGTTTTTTTGGACCTAACTAATTATTAAATGAAACTTTTTAGTATTTTTTTTTACTGCCTAGTTGGTTTTGTGAAAATTTTACTGAGACATTAAAGGTGCTGTGAACCAAGAAAGTTTGAGAACTCTTGATTTAGAGTAAAATGAGTGTCATTTAATTTGGTTAAAAATTAGTCATCTCACTTCAGTACATTAAATTTCACTTCATAAGAAAAAAAATAGCATATAACCTACTTATTTAGGGTCCTGGTGGCATTCGGAGTTTAAAAATTGGGCTCTTCTCTTCTTCCAGCTAAGAAACTAGAGGTCTTAAGTAATATATAATTTCTCCTTCATATCTGTATTAAGTATTCCTTCTGATGTGCCCTTCCAGATATGTTTCCTTCCTTTGTTTCTGTTGAAGATTGGTTCTTTAAGTAGGTTCTTCTGTTCTTCCAGTTAAGGAACTAGAAGTCTTAATAGTTTAAGATTGGTGAGTGATTTTTTTTCTAAAGAAGAGGAAGTAAACTATATATTTAAAAGAGCTCCTGATAGCAAATTCTTCTTTGCAAATTACTACCAAACAAGTTTATGTAATAATTTATACTATTCTATGTATTAATAACATATTTTTCAAGTTATTTTAGTGAATGTATCATACAGATTACCACAGTCCTTTTTAAAAAATTGGCTATTTCTACATTGTTTCTATGGAAACATTGTATGTTCATGTTATATATTTTATTGTTTTCAAGAATGATGCAACAGAAACATAATGTACACTTAAAAGTATAGTAAGTCCATTCTGAAATAACAAATTTAAAATAGTTTTTAAAAAGCAATTTTTAGAAAAAAATATAATGCCATCTTTAGACCAGTAGTGGTACCTGCCTGGAAGAGAACAGCTCGCAAAGTACCAGATACAACAGAGCTAATGCTATACGTTTTCACTGATGTCCTTTTAATTTCTTTGCTAGTTCTAAGTGCCTAGCATGTTTAACATCACTAAAAATGGTCAGTTCCCATTATTAGTGAACAGCAGAATGTGCTTCAGACACAGAAGTGTTCTGAGACTTGGCTTTTTATAGACGCAATAACAGTAATAATGCCTAACGTTTGTGCAGCTTGTGAAAGACGTCTACAGTGTAACTTTGACCGAAACCCTAAGTGGAGGAGTCCCAGAATGAAGCAGAGGAAAACCAATCCAATTATTTTTGAAAATTCAAACTAGACTTGATTGAAATTAAGTGTGAAAGACATGAACAATTCAAATTTTATAATTAGGTTTGCTTCTCTCTGATGTAGAAGTTACCTTACAAAAAGTTGTTTTCAGAGTTAAATCAAAGATATAACAGATGGATATTTTAGTCTGAATAATTAAAAGCCTTTTATTTATTGTCATTTCACCCCCCTGGAAGAAATAAAGTTGTGTTACTAGTTTTTAAGAAAAATTCCCAGTGAAGGTTATTTTTGTGTGAGGTTTCATGATGTACTATTGTTTGAAACTTTGAAGGCCCTTTCACATTTCACTCCTGTTTATTCGAAACATAGACATAAGACCGATCACTGTGATATTTTTAATAATACAAGTCCCTTGTCAAAAGTGACAAGTTTACAGGGAATGAAAATTTGCATTGTTTTGTTTATTATTTCCTAATTTTTTCTTTTGTCTTTGAAAAACAATTTTTTTAAAGATTTTATTTATTTATTTTAGACAGAGGGGAAGGGAGGGGGAGAGGGAAGGAAACATCAATGTGTGGCTGCTCCCCACACGCCCCCCTCTGGGAACCTGACCTGGCCTGCAACCCAGGCATGTGCCCTGCCTGACTGGAAATGGAACCAGTGACCCTTTGGTTCGCAGTCCAGCACTCAGTCCACTTAGCCGCACCAGCCAGGGCGGAAAAAGAATTTCTTTAAGAGAAAGGAGAAGAGAGGGAAAAAAGAGGGAGAGAAACATGGATCAGTTGCTTCTCAAACTGAATCACCAACTTATGCATGTACCCTGACTGGGAATCAAACCAGCAACTTGAGGGACAGTGCCTAACCAACTGAGCCACACCAGCCAGAACTGAAAAAGAAAATTTTTGTGAGACTAAACCATAGTCTGTCATTTCATTGACCGTGGCATGCCTCTACTTACTGTCTCCCATCAACCCCTTCTTTCAGACCATTTTCAGTGTTGAGAAGGAAGAGTACCCTGTAGCCTGTGGGATTGGTTGTACCAGGCAACATAGCAGGGCACCTGTGAGCATCACAGCTCCTGAAAGCGCACCCTCTTGTGGCCGTCTATCACACCAGGCTCAGTTCTCGGGCAACATGCCCTTGAGAGCAGTAGTAACTTCTCTAGGCAAACCCATGTTCTTGGCTGGTTCTCACTCCTGGAGGTTAATATGCTTGTTCATTTATTTGTTCATAATTGTTATTTCTTTTTTCCTTAAGCATATGGCTTTCCCTATATACTTTTTTAAAAAAATCCTTTGAATTCTCCTATGTATTTTCAATATAATTTAAGCTTTCTAACTTCTTGTAAAAAGTCTTACACATGAACATTTCATGTGATAACCTGACATTTTTTGCTGTTTACCCCTGCATACTGTGGCTTGCCTTTTGTCTAAGGTTAAGATTTATAACTGAAAGTAAGAAATCTCTGCTAATCCAAAACATACCTTCTACTGCTATTTTCCTCCCTCTTTCATCTCGTTTCTATTGCTTCAGAAGTTCTATTTTTCCCTAATGTGATTAGGGCCTAGATACCTGTTCACTCATGGAAACACTTGGGTGAGACTGAAACCGAAGTTCGAGTGCGTTCCCAGTGCATTAATGACGTATGTGTCACAGACCATGCTTCACTTGACAAAAACTTTGTCCAAAATATCATTTTTAACAATCATAACATTATGTACTTTTACAAGAAATTATGCGTAAAATACTTTTGGAAAAAGAAAGCCTTTTATAGTGGTAAGCACCATTATACCAATTTTATAGGACCTTATGCTTTTACTATTCCCATTTTTTTTATTTGAGCAAAATGGGTTTATTTTTCAAAGCTATACAGCTTGTTTATGATTATGTTCTTATGATTCAAATCTGAAATATTTATCCTTTGGTTCCGAGAAAGGGGTTTTATATATAATTAAAGAAAAAGCTTCTCTGTTGGTAATAAATTCATCACAGTGAGAGGAAGGAGCTCAGGGCTATATCCTTCCTCCAAAATTTTTAAAAATAAAATACAAAAAGCAAAGAAGTTTCTACGAAAGGTCATGGAGATTCATTTTAGTATAATTTGAGTTACTTCTTTGTATTAGAAAAGTTGCCTCTTGCATTTTCCTCCTTCTGGTTAGTGTTCTGCCACTTGACACTGCAGCCCCTTAGGTGTGCACTTCGCACTGGTGAGAACTCAAGCGCAGAAACGAACCAAATGGAGCCAGGCAAGTTCCTGTTTCCCAGACTCACTGCTTTGTGGGCAATAGAGGGAAAGCAGACATAGAAGGGAGTAAATATTGAACAATTGAAATGAAGAGAAAGAAGCAATAACTTCCTTAGAACTTGGGGTCTGGGGAAACATTAGAAAGTCATGTAATTTGAGTTGTCTCATTTTACAAAGGAGAATGAAAATTTGCTTTTGTCATTTGCCTAAACTGCCTAGTTCTCCAGAGAGGGAACTGAACATGGCAGCAATCAGAGTGAGAAAAAAACTTTGTATAAAGATAAAGTGAAAGGGAATAAAATCATAGACATTTGGCTATGAAAAGAGTTCTTAGGGTCAGAGAAACAGAAATGAGACAGCAGTAAAACCAAACAAAGGGCTGTAAAATTAAAAATATTAGACCTGACAATTCATTGTTGTGTTAGGTACAGTAGCTTCCATAATTATAATGGGATTTGCCTTACCTTCCCTCCTCATTTTAAAGTAATCTCATTGAGGTGAAGACCATCTTACTCATTTTTCCCGTCCCTTATGATGAATAAAAAACCATGCCTTAGAGTAGGAATTCAGTGACTTGTTAAGTTAGATACTTTCTGTGGAAGAGTTTATTGTTAATATATAATGAGTAGTGGAAAGTCCCACCCAGGGTAGTGCAATTTCAAATAAATGCGGTGTATGTATGTTCCACCCTATCTCGCTATCACTAAACACAGTTGGCACTAGAAAAACATAGTATTTTTAAAACTACATCTTCCTTTTCTTATCTTGTTCCCTTTGGAAGTCTAGTTTTGCTAGGATTGAAAGGAAGATACTGTAAATGCAGAGAAAGAAAGCTTTTGAAAGATAAAAAACTAACAGGAGGCTCATCAGAAGCAGGAAGCATATGGGTGGAACTGACTGGTACCCTGGATGCCAGCTGTTAGATCCAAGGCAGATGGGCTCATCTCCGCCCTGTAAATGCTTGTGTCTGGCCAATAATCACACAGCACAACAGCCAGATTCCAACAGTGAAAGACAGAGGAGAGAGATACTTTTTTCCTGGCATTTATTGCTCTTTGGATGCTGTTTGCACTGAAAATTTAGATTAAATTAATATTGCTGGCTATATGCTCTGTATACTATGGGTATATAGTGTTGTCTTGGTTGCTAGCTACTTTGGGTGGTGTGGTAAAGCAAATTGTTGCCTTAGCCACCAAACACATTGTTAGTATAAACTCTGACTTATTAACTTCTTCCCCCTTCCTCTTCAGAAAACTGCTCTGATATGTGCTACACCACTAGGTTAAATGATCTAGAAGTGGGTTAGCCCATTTATCCTAAGGATAGATATATACCTCTCTTACTTTCTCTTATTGACTCACTCCCATGTGGTTATAGACTGTTCACTTACCAATCAATTCAATGGTCTACAACTGAAAATGCTGGGTTTTATGAGATGTGAGAAGACCTAGAAAGTCTTCCTCTTGCCCTTAACCTTCCCAATATCCTTCCTGGTTTAACACAATCACTCTTTCTAGTGAAATTCAAGTGGTAATTTCTGTGCATTGAATAACCGCTCTCTACATTTAAAAATGGTGAACTAACCTGGAAAAGGCAATATATTATCAAATATTATTAGCACAAATTTACAAAATTAAGAAAGAGAGATGGGACATGAGATTCCTAAGCAGCATACCAGGGGAGGGACTGAAAAGAAGGCAAGAAATGAAGAGGAGCTGTAGTCTCTGAAGGGTTCATGTAGGATGGGTCCTAGGTCAGTAGCTGCTAAGCAGGAGACTCCATGTCCTTCACGTAAACCATCATATAAACCTAAAGTAAGCTCAGTAGAGGGAGTTCATCCGGGACTCACTTGCAGTGTGGTAGACTTCTTGGTCATTTTCCTGTGGTATGTGCTCTTT
This sequence comes from Tonatia bakeri, assembly GCA_004024845.1. NCBI lineage: Eukaryota > Metazoa > Chordata > Mammalia > Chiroptera > Phyllostomidae > Tonatia > Tonatia bakeri. The sequence goes on from PVIA01005444.1 coordinate 11,318, forward strand.
CAAAATACTGAAGTCGTTTCTTAATGTGTAGCTAGAACAGTGACTCAAGTTGGGTACTTCTTCCATTGGACAAGAGAGCCTTGGTAAGCAAATAGATCATCTGTGGCTTTTAACTATTGGCAGAAAATTAAACATGAGATCTGATAAATTAAAATTTATAGACTAAAAGTAAGGGTTATGTTTCCATGTTAAGAGCCATCATATTTGACTCTTTAAAGATAAGCAAATTAAAAGTCTCTAAATAGGATATACCCATTTTAGAGAGTTTAAAGTACATGTGTATTGGTAATGGCATCTTTGTACTTAAATTTTACAATATGAAACCATAAATTCTTTTAAGCAAAGAAGAGGGACTGCGTTTAACAACAAAAAAAACAGGCATTCAGTTCACATGCCAGTAACTTTAGGTGTTTACAGATAAAATATAATTAGTGCAGTTTTAAATTTTACTAATTAAATTCTGCAGAACATCTGCATATGTCCAGGGGATATGGACACTAAAAGCCACTAGAATTTTGTTTTCAATTAGGCGTAGACTGACTGATTATGTGGACAATTTATGTTTTTGGTTATAAACTGTAAATCTTTAGATTTGAAAGCATAGTGGCTTTGTGTAACTGGATGCAATTATTGCTAAGAGGTTTAAATCAACTTTCTAGCAATGTTTTACAGATTACTTTAAAAGAAGCTATGTGCAAGAGGCTTGGTCTTATGAGGATTCTAAACTCAATCATTTCTCCCTTCACTTAGTTTAGATTATTTCCAGTTGATCTATATTTTCTACTTTCTTAAGTTAAATGCTGCATTTTTCTTAATGCCAATGTATGTGATTAGAAATTTGTCCAATTAGGTACATCGGTTTAGAGAGTTATCCCATTGTTACTCACTTAACAAGAAAAAAGTCATCTGCAAACCTGCCAAGTGTGGGGGGTAAATGTTGGAAGTGGACTTGCATGCTCTTGAAAGATCGTTCATCGTTGTAGGAATATTTGGAATAGATTACTGGTATAGTCAGTTCTTGAGTGTGAAATACCAGACTGTCTAATATAACATTTTAGAAGAAATTAATAAAAGATGAATGTGAAAAAAAATGCATCTTCATAAAATATAGAGTGATTTCAGCTGTTTATTCAAGGACTTTAATTTTTGCTCTTTAAAAAACGTGTTCTAAAATTTTGAAACAGAAAGGCACCTCAAAATACCTTAATTCATAACTTTTAAGAAGTCTGAGAGGCATGACTAAAATTAAGTCAATTTGTAATTCTTAGCATTTAGTCCAGGGTCTCATGGGAAGCACAGGGCCTTGTATTAGTAACTGTTCTCTGTTGAATGAATGGCTTGCTGACCATGTTTAGCTGGCACTTTTGGTTCATTTTAACTAATTACTAGATCCCATCAAAAAGTATTTTATGTTTAAGTTTTCTCCAAAAGTATTTTATGAAAAGTAACCTTAAAAATAAAGGTCTACAACAAAGATACAAGATTATGGATAATTTTTATTTTGTTCTTTCTGGTTTGTGTATTTTTCAAATTTTTAACAAAAATGTTATGTAGCTAAATTTTTTTAAGATACATGGCCAAAAACTTTCTTAAAATGAAATATAAATTTCACCTCTAATAACTCATATCTCATCTGTGATCTAAATTGCTATTACATTAAAGGCTACTTTTGAAACTAATGTAACTATAACCAACAGCATTTCCAGGATTAATTAATTTTATCTTGTGATGGAGAAACTGAACTAATGTTTCTGCCACTGATACAGAGCAATGTGAGTTCCACTTTGTAGTGTTGAAAATGATTATCCTTTTCTGAGAAACAATCAAATACCAAACTGAATGCCAACTTTCTTCTTGCAAGTATAATCATAGTGTTTTTATTATTAAATATGTTTATAAAAGTTGGGTAAAGTTTGTAAGTCTTATATGAAGTGGGTTGTTTAAGTCTTCCCTCTTCAAATATAATCATATTTGAATGTTTTAAATAAAAAGAGAGATGCTAACCAATAAAAATAATCCCTTGTGCCCCTAGTAGGAATGAAATATTGAACCTGGGTGGATGGATATTCTGAGCCACAGTGGCACTTCGTAGTTGAATCCTATGACTAATCGCAGAGATTTGTATTGAGGTGGATCACATGGACTTAGTTATCTGCCCACTGGAATGACACAGTAGGGAGATATCTGGTGAATATTGTGGAACATCTGTGAATGGATCACAGCTATGCCTGATGTAAATCATTCTTCCCTCAAAAATCTAAAGTTTAATAGTTAAGAAATACCAAGCTGTTGTCACAGAAACTGAAATGTTTGGCTTATTCTAGGAGTTGGGATAGAATTGAATGCAACATCTACTCTAAGACATTTTTCCCAGTAAGTCGTCTGGCTGTGTTTTAATCCTCTAAATTTAGGACAGCCTAAAAACTGGTTAGAAGTCAGCAGTGAGAGCCCTGGGTCACGGCAAGTAATCACGTGTACCTCCTTCAACTGATTGCCACCATCAGAGACCACAAGACCTAATAATTTTCTTGATCAGGAGAATAGATTTCCTGCCTTTCAATTTCACAGGCTTGGTTAAAAGTGTGCAAAACACAATGATGGCAGTGCTCCCACCCCAGAACATCTATGACTCTTAAGGGACCTTGGGGTCATTTGGTGTTCAGCTCTTTCAGTGACAGTTTTCTTTAGGGTACTATGAAAAGCAATTGAAAAAAAAAAAACAAAAAACAAAACCGAAGGTGTATGTGGGGCTCTCCAGATGTGAAGCTGTGGCTTCCTGGGCACTGCTCCTGCCGCTGTTGCAGGCTTTCTGGGTCTGAAGGCGCCTGGTTATTGAGCTGGGGTGGTGAGTGGGGGCGCAGCTTCGTCTGCTTTTGTTCCAGATCCAGGAGGCACCTGCTACCTCTGCATGACCTGAAACATTTAGCACTGTCTTGTAGTTTGACTTTTTCCTCTAACATTTTGACCTGTCTACCTTTGCGTCTTTTGGTTCCTCCTTTTGAATCTGCATGAAGTTTGTTCCCCAGGGATGTTTACAAATAAGAGTGTGTTTGTGTGTGTCTTTGTATTTTGTGACATGTGAGCAAGTTGTGGTGGATGACTGCCCATCAAAAATGAACATATTTAGACTTTTATAAGTATTATAATGAGAATGTTCTAGCTGTGGCAAACATTTTTAAGAATTTTAAAGAATGAGAAGTATTTGTAAGTTCAAATTGTATGGGATATGTGCATACCTGTTTGACAACGGTACGGTCAGTGGCGCCAACCCTGTGAGAGCATGGTGACGGGTTGTAGTCCAGAAGTGGCGCGCCGCAGTCCTCAAGTTCTCGGCTTTGTGGGGTGTTAGAGAAGTAAATCTATAAATGGAAGAAGAAATGAAATGTATGAAATGTGATATGTTCCTAGAAAAGACTAAATTAGTTGGATTTGTCCTACAAAAGATCAAAAAGTATATGTGTCCCTATTGTTTTGTTTTAAAATAGATATACAACCATTGTTTTGCATTGAAATGGATATTCATACATTTTATACGGTGATATTTGGGGGAAATGAAGGGTTGTTTTTTTGTTTTGTTTTTTTTTAAGGAAAGCGTGAAGATTATATAAATGGGAATACTAATTGTATAAAATCACCAATAGTTTATTTTCTGAACTTGAAAACAGTTGTTTCTAAACACAAGGACAACAAGTTTGCCCAAATTTGCAGTATGATGACCGTATAATGACTTCTCTCCTTTTTAGAGAAGCAGTCAACTGTTTCGGGAACAGATAAGACAGCAGCGATCCAGTGAGGTTGATTCCTTACAGAGGAAAGCTGTGCATACCGAACTTAATGCACAGTAAACTGCTCTTCGATTCATTGTGTCCTCTTTTTCTCAAGGTGTCCAAAGACAGGAGGTGGTCTGCAAAAGGCTGGATGACGGCTCCATTGTCCAGAACAAGTACTGCGACCCTGACAATAAGCCTCCTGAAAACCAAAGGACCTGCAACGCTGAGCCCTGCCCGCCTGAGTAAGTAACAGAAGTGAGAATTGTGTTCTTCAGCTACAAAAAGTGCCGTTAGATATTGACATTGGGAAACACATATTCATATTATATGAATAAATTAAGCTGAGAAAAGGGATAAAACATCATCCCTTATTCCCTTGACAGAGGGTGGAATTTTGACGTGCCTTTCAATGAGTAAAGATTCCTGTTTATTCATAGGTTTCAGTTAACTGCTCTAAAGCAGGAACTTCAGTTGATTAATCCTAGCACAGTGCTGGAAATTACATTTCATCAGTTGCTAGACTCACATCTTTTGCCCTTTTAACATATCTCTAATTGCTATTTATCTTGCAACTAATGGTGTCTTACAGTAATAATTCACAATATGTTTTTCTTTCTTAATGGTTCATAAAATAATGGTATCTGAGAGTCAGTAAAATATAGTAGATTGGTATTCAGTACTGTCTTCTCCAGGTATGCATCCTAAAAGCCCAAAGACTTTTCAGATGGTTTAGACATACTCTGAAACAGAATTTGCTGTCCCTGTTTTCAGTCCTGTCATCCGAGGCATCCTCTCCTCCAAGTGATGGGCACAGGCATGGAGGTGCACCTCAGCCTCTCTCCGTTGATTAACGTAGCAAGTATAGCTCACTGTGAAGGGAGGCACAAAGAGAGAGCCATTCATCATAAAGATGACTTTCAAAGAATTAAAATTTAGAAATATGAGACCTGCTGTTAATGAGCCTCATTTTATAATCTGTAAGAACACAGGTTTCTTGTTTGAGCAAAAGGCATTGATGGTGTGAAAGAGGACGAAGATGGTGAGTTGATAATAAAAACACCGATCCTGATAGGGATTTTGCCTGTTTGACAGCTGCAAGCCAGAACAGTGCAAATGCAATTTCCTTCTTGTTTCAGAGTAACCATTGTCCTCAGGTTTACTATTATAATTATCTTGACATGAAACTGATAAAGAAAAAGAGAGCAAGCAAATGAATGTCTATACTCCAGGGTCCGCAGAACTAGAGAGGAAAGCTCTATAATAAAGTAATCTCTTTCTCTAAAACCTACTACAGTGGAGTCACAAAACCCTGGGATTTACAGTGAGTAAGGAATTCAGGTCCCTGTCACAGTTAAAGCAAAATGCATTTCTCAATATTTGTTAAAAACAACAATTCCATAAGAACTTTCATTATCCAGATTCAACATCTGCCTAAAATATTTGACTTTCAAAGGGAAATATTCACTACTTGTCTCTTGAAAAGGTTCCGGCAGTGGTTACAAATGAGGACACAGGGAGTCTAGAGTGATAGAAGTTTTTATTTTAAGAGTTTTTAAATTTCATGTCTTCTCTTTCCAAATTTGATCACCATGTCACTCATTCCTTAAAATCCAGATATGGGACAGTATAGCAATATGACCTATGATAAGTATTATGAAGACAACATTTTTTTTTCATTTTTCCTTTTTACCAATTATTTTTATTAATTTATCTCAAGAGAAACTGAAAGACTATATAAAACAGGTGATGCTTAAAAACCCCGGGCTAAATTTTGAAGTTTTCAATAACTTCAGCATATTTTCATATAATTATGAATCTCTACCCATCAACTCAGTTCCCTGCCACTCAGGATTTCAAGTATTACGTTTGGCATTTGATCAGCCATGTAGGGCATCTGAGTGGGCCCGTCAGTCCTGTTCTATTTTGGCCTCCACTTTTTGAATTGTTTAAGCTGAAATGCTATTCAGATGTCCTATGAAATTTCAATAATTGGTCATTCCATCTCATGTATTTTATTTTAGGCTTGGCTGTTACATGGGAATGTGTGTGTGTTGACACTTTAAGGATATATTTGAACTAACATACATAATTAAAATTAACTTTCCTATCTCCTTTTGATTTCTTAAATAAAAAGCTATTTATTAACTTTTTTAAAGTTCGAAGGTGAGGGAATGGAATTTGAAAAACAAAGATAAAGAGAATATAGGAAAGAGAAAATTTAGGCTGACAGTTTTCTTTTTTGGAAAGAGCTAAAGAACATATTTAAAATATTACTCTTTATTAGTCCATTTTTTCCTTAGTTCCTTTTAAATATCTTCTCTATTCTCTTGAATACAGACTATGAACAAGGAAATGTTAATTCTTCAGAATGGTTGTTGTATGTAAGAGCCGCAGTAGATGTTGGCATTACAGAGATAAAAGTCATAGAAAGACTACTGAATTCAGTAAGCTTTCAGATGGGTGTGGAAGAAAGGAAAGGAGAGGCCTTTTTGGATGATGTAATAATCATTTGGTGTTGTAATGCATATTGAAACATAACATTTTTAAGTGCAGATTAGTAAAAAAATATAAAACCCCTATAATGCTTATAATACCACTTCAAATACTTTAATGTCTATATTTCCAGTCTCTCTGTGTACATAGACATGTGTGTATTAAAAAATGGTATAACAATATTTATGATGCTTTATAGTTTTCAACATATTTTGAACATTAAGTATCTTCTGCAGTGTTTAGTAGATATGTCATTGTTTATTTAAATTGGCTTCCCACTGTCAAACAATTTTGGTTGTGTCCTAGCTTTTAATTCTTTACAATATCACAGCATTAACCATTTTTGCTACTAAAACTTTGCTCTCTATAATAATGCCCTTATGCTACATGCATAGGAATAGAATTTCTGGTTCAAATGGAAATATACCTTAGTCCATCAGATGCATTGTCAAAGTGCTCTCTAGAAAGAACACAGGAATGTGTACTCCCATTAACAGTATAAAAGAATGTAATTTCCCTGAACTGAAAACCCTGGGTATTATTACTTTAAAAACGACCTTTGACTATTTCATAGGGAAAAAAAGCCTTGGTAAGCGCTGTGTCATTTAGTATATCTTGGATCACCCATGAAGCTGAACGTTAAAAAATTAAGTCCAGTGGCCATTTTATTACTTCTTTTATTTGCTTTTTCTTTTCATAGCCTCGTTTTTTATTGAAAATAAAGCCTATCTCATTTTTATTGAAGTTCTTATCATTTTATTATTGATTTGTATGAATTCTTAATGTATTAAGGATATTAACTCTGTGTTCCAAATAATTTTTTAGTTTGTCATATGTTTTCTATATTATTTAAGGTATTATGACCTATTTTTATTTACTAGAGTTTTAAAATATTATATAGAAAGACCATCATACATTTGTTTCTTTTATTGGCATAATGTTTAGGAATGCCCTACCTACTCTTACATTATACTTTCAATGTTTTTTAATGAAAACTTTAATCAATCTAAAATATATTTGAGGAAAAAATCTATATTTATTTACAAATATTATTGTTTCTTCAATACCATTAACTTAAAATCCTAAATGCTATTTTCTATCAAAAACTATCTTTTCAAATTATGAAATATTTCAAATGTCTTTTAGTCATATTGGAGACTTTACAAATATAGTATAGAAAAATAGAAAGCTATAAGATTTGTTGTATAAAGAAAATGATAGGAGATTGTAGAGATAAAAAAAGGAGACGTTAGTATAGAAACAATAATAACAATAACAACAATAATAATTTATTTGGAAGATCTTGAAAGGCTGGAGGAAGCCTTACTGGGAGAATTTGAGCACTCGGAGCAGCTACTCTTAGAAGAAAGAGTAGTCAAATGGTGGGGAGACTTGGGACAGGAAGAAAACAAGGACTCCAGAGACATTGAATGAAAATGGTAGAATTCATGGCAAAGGCTGAAGCAACTGGAACAGGGGAAAGGGAGGAATCGATACAAAGAGCGTGACTGACAGGAAGCATGACTGATAGGAAGCCAGACCATAAAAAAGGAAGTAATGCTGAGTTGGCATCCAAAGAGAAAGGCCAAGAGTTCAGTTTTGACCTTGCTGTCTTTTAATAGCAAGAATATTTCTATAAATGACTCATATGAAGAACCCTTAGATACTGAATATTATTCCCATATGAAACTGCGCAAAGGTGAAAACAGGGGAGTGCTGTATGTTGTGATAATACTGTGATCAAGAATTAGAAGACATTTTTAAAGCAACTCAATGTGGAAGGCAGTGTGCTTTGGAAGAAATGGTTCCTTTTCTTAAGAGCAATCTAACTGGGCAAATTCATATAAAAATAATTATAGTACAAGGCAAAATATGTAAAGTACAATGAGTGAGTTATAAACAATAGTGCTAAAGGATTCTCGGACCAGGGAGAGATTTTTACCCAGGGGCTGGGTTTTATGTAATGGTATCTTTTATGGTATAATGTTTAACAATTATTTGAGTCATTGTGCCTCACCCAAGGACAATTATAACCAGTTACTTTTAGAAAAAGATTCATCACAGTCCTCTATAAAGCTCCAAACTTTAGGACCAAGGAAGAATCATAGAAATCATTTTATAGATGAGAGTGTGCTGATCTCCAGTGATGTTTTTCCCATTATTTCAGATATTAGTAACTCTGTAAGTTATAAATCAAATGTCTGGTGACACTTTAATACTTCTAATTTTGTTTTACCAACACATTCTCAATTGCCACAATTTCAGAGATATTTATTATATCGATTTTTTCTAATTTAGAAAAATCTCAACTATGGAATGTTTAGGGCATAGAGGCTTCTATTTAATATTAATTTCACTCTTCCATTAGCTGAGGAAAGAGCAAATGTTCTTTTTCTCTTTTTCTTTTTATTTACCAACTTTTTGTTTTGAAAACTGTTCTAAAAACTATTTTAAAAGCTAGGAAAGTTTAAGTATCTTAATAAGTAGTTAATAAGTCACATACTTGAATCTCTGACTAAAGATGTTAATGTCAAATTCTGAAGATGTGTTTTTATTTTTCTACATGGTATTTATTTAAAAAGGTTGATAACTAGACTCTTAACTCAGGGATAAAGGCTGGGATGTCTCAATATCCATCCCAACCTTTTATTTTCTCTCTCTCTGTCTCTCTCTCTCTCTCTCTGTCTCTCTCTCTCTCTCTCTCTCACACACACACACACACACACACACACTCCAAATATCTAATATCAGTTTATTTTCATGTGCTCTGCTATTTTCCTTTAAGGTAAAAAAATCAAAAGTAATATTCTGATGTTATGATGAGTTCTTTCCCATCATAACCCAGGTTGAGGCAAAGTATTTTTATAGTATCTGTCTTATTCTCATATCCCATTAATACTACTCTTTGTCCTAATGTACAGATACTACAAATCACATAACACATACTTCACCAAGCCACTCTTACCCCAGATACTCCAGCATGAATCCCACTAATTGTTAGTGTCTAATGGACAGGAAGAACTTGTGAGGATGAAGGCAGTTCGACCACTGGGCCTTCAGCTCAGAAACGCCCCCGGTAGTGTTCAGACTCTGATGATTCAGCAAGTGGTATTCCCAAAAGGATTTTTTCCTTCAGATTTTTACCACTGAATCTAGTGGAGGAAAAGAAAAGAAATAGGGAGAAAGTCATTGAGGGTCAAGTACATGGAGAATGAAGGTGGAGAAAGCAGTCTGTCTTAAACTGGACAGGGGAGTGGAGAAACTGAGACAATTAGATGCAGTGGTAGAATCGCAAAACTGTTTAAATAACTAGTGTGTGATTTAATCCTTCAGACAGACACAGGAAGGGACAATTTGCTGAGCAATAAAGATGCAACAGGAACTGAGTGTGAAGTCCGAAACTAGTTACAGTCAGAAGGGAAATCGGGAGGGTGGTTAATACTTTTACTTTCTTACATTTCAAGTTAAATGCTAGAGTGACACATCTCAGCTAAGATGATTGGCAGTAAAGGAGAGGACAGAGAATGAAAAGGCAGAGGTGACCTTGACCTCATGCAACAAAGACCAGCAACACCTCCTGAATCACTGCTGTTACTCTGGGCACCTGTGTTTAATTTGAGGGCCTTTATCCCTCGTACATTATGGGACCTAATGAGATCATGGCTGGAGGTGGTATGACTGAACACTTTGTGGCTGAGTTATACACATTTCTGTTTTATCCCCTAATCTTGGTGATGAAATCACTATTGCGAGTTGAATCAGAGTTTTGCTCAGTACACATTTTCTTCTTTACCAAAAATGGTACTAACAACTTGGGATCATGTTCATCTGTGGAAAACAAAACAGAAAGATGAAAACCACTTCAAATCTTCTTCGCAAAATGACTTGGGAAAAAATGTTAATGTCAGATTTCTTAAATTCAGGATTCATTTATTATTCATTAAATCAATTCTAGGTAGAAAATGTTTAGATTTTTGACAAGATATATTTTATATTGAGAAGCTGGTTAATTATAGTCTTCTAAATGCTGGTCTCTCTCTATAAGTAAAGACATTACAAATAATAATGAACAAAGTCCATTGTGGCTTATTTAGCTAAATGCAGGCTCAAATTTAGGCTACTAGTACTCTGACTTCACTAAGGTGCTATCTTCCCCATACGAAACTGGCACAGTGAGCTAAGCTTATTGAAATAGTGAGAAATTTGTTCTTAAGCTTTCAGAGTCTTCTTCTTAGTTGCCCACCCCAAAGCATCAGCATATCCATTAGTGATAATTGCCTGATTTATAGTCATGAATTGGAGAAAATGTCTTGTGACATCATGCTTGTGACCAAGAGTCTATTATTTAGCAGTGTTAAAAGTGGAATTCAGTGGAAATAGCAACTAATGGGGAATCAAGTCCTCGTTCCACCATCACTCTTTTCATGCCTTTGGAGAAAGGTTTTTCTGACACTGGGTTTTACTTTCTTCTGTAAAACAATGCACAATGCCTAGAGCACAGTAGGCATTCTGCATATATGTATGAAATTGAAAACAACAATATGTCAGCCTGGACTCTGGTTGGAAATAATATGACTTCAATTCCAGCTAACTTCAGCACATAGGAGGGTTTGTTGGTTTATGTAACAAGGCTGAGGGAGCTGTAAGAATGCACCTAGCTTGAGGAATGGCTAGAATCAAGGATCAGATGCCATTAGGACTCTAGCTCCTCTGCATTCTTTCAAATCACCTAATTTCATTCCACAGGGGTCATGGCCACCAGCAGCTCTTACCTTTGTGACCAGAAAGAAAAGGATACCCTGTGTTCTAGTCAAGATAAAAAAATTCTAAAGCAAAATTCTCATTGGTCTGATTTGGATCATGATTCACAGCCCTTGGACCAATTACTGTGCCTCAGAGAGTGAGCCCTGTAAAAGTATCTGTCACACTCACACTCACACACACACACACACACACACACACACACACAAATCCTGAAATTATATGTATGTATATACATATAATGTCACTGATGACTTCAAGGAAAAAAAGTCATATACAAATAAATGTGAGATGTTCATTTTATTAAGACATTACTGTTTCTTCCCACATTAGCTGTGCAGAAGCTATTTTTAGTATTAAAGGGATCCAAGCAAGAGATCTCCGTGTTTCCACAGAGCTGGCTCAGGGCTCTGCTCTTGCTGCAGGTGTTTTAAGACTGTCATGTCTTCAGGATGGGTACCCGGGCCTTCTTACCCGTGTAAGGACAGGAGAGGCCTTCTGTCTTCTACAGAGCCTGGTGTTCGTTTCAATGATGGGAGAAGCTGCTTCAATGAGAAAAGAGCTACTGTTGTATGTTAGACCCTCTGTTAGAAGCTCTTGATGGTGCGCTGAAGCCAGTTCGTATTAGCTCCTAAGACCCTGCTAATAGCATGTCTTCTCTTTTCATGTTCACTGCATCTAAGAGATAGCTTGAATGGTCACAGTGAGGTATTTATACCACAAAAATTGGCTAACACAACAAATCAGGCCTTCCTCCCTACTACGAAAAGCCAGTCAGTCATTAATCATTTACCAGCACATGACTGGAAGCTTCAAATATTACCTGACTTAATCTTCGTGACAGTCTTATGATCCTATTGTTATCCTCACTTTAGAAATTAACAAAAAAGAAGAAAAATCCGAGAGGTTAAAAAATACAGAGTGCATTGCTTACTTGGACATAATTCTGCCTGCTCCAAAGTCCATGCACTGCACTTGAGGAGGCAATTGACAAGAAGTTATCTCTTTGTTAGCTGTTTTTCCATTTGTCATTTGTCACATCAACAACAGTGAAATGTCAGCTCTTGCAGGAAAAGGATGTCGTCCATTGGTAAAAAGTGCTTTCACTCCACTGAAAATCACTGGCCACACTGAGGAAATGCTTTTTGGTGTTTCTTCCCCTTCCTGCTGCAGGTGGTTCATTGGGGACTGGTTGGAGTGTAGCAAGACCTGTGATGGTGGAATACGTACCCGGGCAGTGCTCTGCATCAGGAAGACCGGACCTTCTGAGGAGGAGACACTAGACTACAGTGCTTGTTTAACACACCGGCCTGTTGAAAAAGAGACCTGCAACAACCAGTCATGTCCCCCTCAGTGGGTGGCTTTGGATTGGTCAGAAGTAAGGAAATCTGAGCCTGTGTGTTGTGAGATGTCTTAACTATTAACAGCAAAGCATTTAACATTAAGGACACCTGAGCATGTGAGCATCTAAGAACACAATAAATAAGGACTGTCAAACAGTGAACTTGGCCATGTTATATTTTATTGCTGATTATCAGGAAGCATGGGGTTTTGGGGGGACAAGGAAGTCAGTGAATTTGAAAAAGTATTATAGTGAGTACTCATCCAAGTGGTTTTTCTTCCTTGTTATTCTTGAATAGCCTCACAGGCTCAGAATCAGGAACATGTTATATCTTTTTTTTTCCTAAGTAATGTTCCAGCCTAACTATGTAACTCAGACATGAAACTTTGTCACTTATTGTCGCTTGTTATTTATCTATACATATTTTAATTCCTTCTTTTGAATCGGGAGAAGAAACCTGAAGCTGAGGTTGTAACATACCAAAAAGTCAAATTTAGATTTTATCATTACCTCCATTTAAATGAGCAGTGAGGAAGACCTAAGATACTGTTTTTCTGGCATACATGTATATAAAAGAGCCCAATATAATCTAGAGGCCTCAAAAAAACGGTCTCATGAAAGATGAGGTAAGAGGTAGAGTTAATTTTCAACTCCTCATTCTGCATGAGACATACACACATACACACTGTACCATTCCCCACATTTCCCTAAGAGGAGCTGAGTCCTTCCGTAGTGGTGGTTAGCAAGGAGAAGGATGAGTACCTGGTTATATAGCTAAAGGTCATCTTCTCGTTGGCAAAACAGGATGCATTTCCTGCTGAAAACGTTGTGGTACTTGCTTTAGGTGTTTCCTGTAGACCTATAAGTTTGTCAAAAAATAAACAAAAAACAAATTAAACATTGTTATTTAGAAACCTCTGAATGTCCCTTTCCCCCCATGAATCTTACTGCTTGAGTGGCCTTATTTAGCTAGGGGAATGGGGCTCAGATAGACGGTGTTTAAGGTGGCACATGGAAATGAGGATTTTGACCAGTTGTGGTTATCCATGGAATCTTTGGCAGGAACTGGGAGTGTTCTCCGAGTTTCCTGGCCATAGTCCAGCTTTAGTAATTACATTCTGCCCACCTAACTTTTATTTGTATTTCAATCAAATATAGAAATATTCTTGGTATTTTTCACTCAGTGGTTATGAAAAAAACAGTATGAATTCTTCTGTTCCCCAACAGTGGCTGAGTTAACTCTTAAATTCATTTGAAAGATAACATCCATTGATAAAAAATAGACACTCTACAGAGTTGTACACATTAGTACTTCAGTACCCAGGACCCATATAGAAATCCTTATATAGTCTTTGATTAATGATGACAATTTTTTTGAGAATTACAATGAGAGACCTGATAATTGACTGCAATAGTTTTACGGTTTCAGGTCAAGTCCATAAATATGATTGAGTCTTACTAAACACACTGGTATAGACACTATGGAGAATACAAAGAATTTATAAGGTTGAGGAAAGAAGAAATAACCATTTAACAACTAGAGAGTAATGTAAGACAGTATTTAATACAATGGTAGATTGTGCGGTATAAATGTAAGTGACATAGAAATTCGGAGCTGAGAAGGAGAGAACAGCCTGGAGTAGGATCAGAAGGCTTTTTAGCTGATGGGAATTGAGCTGCATGTTGAGGGAGCGCAGGGTTTGGAGCGGGGAAAGAATAGAAAAGCTGGAGAAGGCATTTCTGAGAGGAGAAACAACCGAACAGAAACGCAGACACCCTGCAGGATTGGAAACGAGGATTTGTTCTCAAGAACAAATGGACGGTAAGATTGAATAAAGTAGTGATAAGTAACAAAAAGGCTTGACTACAAAGCTGTATACCACATCATTTTCCACAAATAGTGGAAAATAGACAAGTTCATAAGCAGAAACTAGAAAAATTTCTACTAACCACTAAAACACCAAAACCTTCTCATGCAGACTCATTTCACATCAGTCTCTTGACCTGCATATTTCTGTATCATTATATTTTTATTTTAATATAGAACAACCCAGTATAATCACCTTGAGAAATAGCTTATGTATATTGCTCTATGTTTTCATTCCAGATACCATTTTAAGGCTTTCTTCCTAATCAACCTCAGGTTGGTTGTAATCCCACTTGCGGAGTTTTGATTATCTAGCCCGTGTTAGAAGTGACCTGCTCAAGCTGCCCTGAGAGGCCCTTAGGCGTTCCTGGGAGCTGCCTGAGGAAATATGTGCAAGCTAAGGGGGCTTTTAATCGTAGTCCTGCTAGTTTCTTTCTTCCCTTCCTCCCTTCCTCCCTCCCTCCCTTCCTCTTTCTTTCTTCCTTTCTTCCTTTCTTCCTTTCTTCCTTTCTTTCTTTCTTTCTTCATTTCTTTCTTTCTTTCTTTCTTTCTTTCTTTCTTTCTTTCTTTCTTTCTTTCTTTCTTTCTTTCTTTCTTTCTTTCTTTCTTTCTTTCTCTTTCTCTCTCTCTCTCTCTCTCTCTCTCTCTCTCTCTCTCTCCTTCCTTCCTTCCTTCCTTGCTTATTTATTTGCTTATTTATCTTCTTGTTTATTTATTTACTATTGTGCAACTACAGCTGTCTCCATTTCCCCCCACCATTCCCCCCACCTGCTCTCCTTCAAGATAGCCGAGTCAAAGCTTAGGGGAAAGAAGTTGTGCAGGGGGCTTCAAGTGTGCATGTTGGAACAATCACCTTGAATAAAGAATTGGTGGCCACTGATGCCTCTCCACAGACAATGTAGGAAAATGATTCTAGGATAAGCGTTGCTCAAGCAATGCTGCCATTCCCACTTCAAAGGTCCTAGTTGGACACTGTCAGTACCGCCATCTTCATCCTTCAGTCAGGAGGGACAATTTCCTCCCATTCAGTCCCTCCTGTTCATTTTCTGTGAGAGGGGTGCACTCTCTCACTTCCATTTCCTTAT
Source organism: Tonatia bakeri (assembly GCA_004024845.1). Taxonomy (NCBI): domain Eukaryota; kingdom Metazoa; phylum Chordata; class Mammalia; order Chiroptera; family Phyllostomidae; genus Tonatia; species Tonatia bakeri. The sequence goes on from PVIA01005444.1 coordinate 26,636, forward strand.
GTTAACAGGAAGCCCACCTCTTCCCTGGATGGGCTAAAAAAAAACAAGTGAAAGTAAACTGTATTACCTGAAATAAATGTCTGAGTACCTCTGAGTAGCTCTGGGGAACAGAGTGAGAACCATGAGCCTGCTCTTCCCAGAGGAATGGCACACCTCCCACTGATGGAAAAAGGAGGCCCCAGCAGACAGAAGAGCAGGCAGTGTTCAATCGCTTCCAGCTAACTTTCCCAAATATTTCTCACAATATTCTTCCGACGCGCCCATGAAAACCGCCCTCCTTTCTGCCCTCTCCCTACTATCAGCTGTCCGAGCTCTGCTAATCACCAGGGAGAGGTTCAACTGGTGAAAACATGTTGCAGCAAGAGGAATGTACCCTTTGACCTTTTCCTTTTCATTGCAGGCTGCTCTAATATAAAATTTCCATTGTTGTAAGGCCAGGAACCATTTTTTTTTTCCCCATCAGTGAAACTCACCCAGTGCTTACGGCAAAAGAAAAAAAAAAAAGCTAAATTACCTTGGTGGAAAATGGCTCTTCAGCAGCCTTTTGTGAAACTAATGAAGCCACGGCTTCCTATTTCCTATCACCTAGCCTCAATCCTGGGGCCACCCATACCATATGTTAGACTTAAATGGTTTTCTGTTCTTGTCCTCTCTTGGCATGTAACTCTTACAGGCATTGCTGCACTCTGTGGATGGGCTCCAGCCATCCTCAACCTGCCTTTTGATGTGTCAGGAGAGTTTCTTCTGACTCCCACAGAGTACCTACTGGAAATGGCCTGGGTTTTGCACTTATTCTTGGACAAGCGATGGCTGGCCTCATAATCAGTTGACTGCTAGGACTAACTTGTAGGTAGTCTTACTTAAGAAGGAGGAGGGGACATCTACCCTCAAGGGACTGCACTTTGTTTTGCATACAGTTTGTGATACCATCTTGCTTGCTCCCAGGTTCTACCTAGGTGTATAGCTAAGTAAACGAAACCCCCCTCTCTAGAGAGAACTCAGTCTAACCCCCAAACACTAACATTTCTGTCCTTCATAAGTGAGAGCTGAATTGTTTTTCCTGGTGTGGTTTCAAATACTTTTTTAGAGAGTAGATTGTAGTGAAGCAAGAGCAAGAGCAAGAAACAGGAGACCTATTAGAAAGTCATTCCAATATCACATGTAGGCAGTGCTGCTGTCTGTAGTAAGGTAGGTAGCAGTGGAGACAGAGAAATCAACAGACATGAGAGAGATTTAGGAATCAAATTAATGGAACCTAGTGATTGATTATATGGGTGGAGTGAGGCAGCAGCTAGAAATAAGGATATTGATTTGGCTGAGAAAAGGAATAACAGAAGTCAGGAATTTCTCTCTTGATCCCTAACTAAAGCCTCTTCTGGAACCTTATTGGAAAGAACTGAATATTATCCTCCTTGAAAATGCATCCTAATGACATTTTTTCCTAAGTCGGAGGGAATGTATTGTTATTACATTCATTGTGGTGAGGAATGATCATGGAATCCTTGATTTTCACCTGAAAAAAATGTTAGTATTTTCCTTCCTTTCCATGACATGTACTGGGCTCAAGGATTGCTCCGGATACAGCCACTCCGGGGTATGTAGCATTCATTGAGATGTCCTCATCCCCCAAATAGTACATCTTGGTGTACTTGATGGTAAATCAGAGCCATTGTCTTTCCAGATAAAGGACAGTATATATTTGTTGAGTATGAACTCAAAGCCCTCTGCTGGATCATGGGGTCAGTGTGGGAGAAAAGGGTAAAGCAGAAATACAATAATTTTAATGAACTTATAATCCGGTAGGGGTAAAAAGATAGGTAAATACATAATTATCAAATAGACAGATGGTGATGAGAGGCATAGAATTTATCAATTCTATATCCTCTTTTTTTGGTATTTAAACTTGTGTTCACATGTCTATCTCCTATGTAAAACTGAGTCCTAAAGGTGTAAAGATGGTCTTTCATTTTTATGCACCTCTCCCCGCAAGTCTAGTTCCTATAGAAGATGTGAAAAAAATGTTTAAATAGAAGGAGTAGAAACAGGGCTTAAAATGTAGTAGATAAGGTTGTCACTTGACTGAGAAAAAGTACAAATTTTAAGGAAGGGTTCAGACATACAGGGGAGAAAGCTGGAGGACTTCAGTCAGCCTCTGTGTTAATTAACCTGGAAAAGATGTACATTATGCTCTTTGTGACGTAGGAGGAAGCACCTTTACCTTAGTGTGAACAGACTGATCCATCTAAAGAATAGTAAAATTCACTATGTTTAATTGATGGACAGGGGAAAATCCAGAGATTTTCTGTGCAATAAACCATCCTCTGCGACCATGTATTCATAGCCACCACACTGTAAGGATGCACTTGTAAATCTACTTCTAGCTTGCTTCAGAAAGACAAGTTCTTGTGGTCTACTAATAACATAAGAATTTTCTTCAGAAGACTACACCCAGCAAGTAGGAAACCAATGATTTCACATTCCAAAAATTAGCAGAATCTTATCACAGCTGAATGTGGCCAAGGATAGGGAGGAATTGAGGAATAAACCTACCCTCAATAAAGGAAGAAAATAAGTTAGCCAAGAAAAGCAAACTTTGGGTTTAGCTCTTAAAGACCTTAGGGAAAAAGATAAAAGTACTTCTGCTTAAATACTTAAGGAATTTTCATATCTGAAAGACTTTCCCTAGCATTTAGTGAGGATATGTACTGTATGCCCTCACATATATTTACTCTAAGAACACTTTCTTCAAATTTTCTTTACCATTGTTATTCATTAGTATTTGTTTTCTTTCCAGTGCATTCCTAAATGTGGTTCAGGATTCAAACATCGGATTGTTCTGTGCAAGAGCAGTGACCTTTCTAAAACATTCCCAGCTGCACAGTGTCCAGAGCAGAGCAAGCCCCCTATCCGCGTCCGCTGCAGTTTTCGTAGCTGCCCCCCTCCTCGCTGGGTGACAGGAGACTGGGGCCAGGTAAGGCAGTTGCTCTATGGGCTCCTCTGAAGTGGCACCTTGAGACACTTAGGCTCACTGTAAGGGCTCAGGAGATGAGCAGCAACACATAGAAATCTAGGTGTAAGTTCCAGCCAAGATGAAGGCATAGGTAGAAACCCTTCACTTCCTTGCACAACCAAAAGGAGGATAACAAACAATCTAAAATCAATAAACAACCACACGTGCCAGAAAATGAAGCTGCATGGAAATCTGACAACCTTGGAGTTAAAGAAACAGTCAAACAGAACAACCAGGCCAGTAAGGCGGTGGATGGAGAGAAAGCACAGCAAGTCAGCAGGCTATGCAGGTGGGACTGACTTAAGGAGAAACTGAGACTCAGAGCTGGCTGTGGACTACAGCGGTTGCTGTGGTGGAAGGAACTCGCAGGCTCACACGAGAGTCCATTGGAAAGTGGGCTAGAGCCAAGTAAGGGAGCTGCATTGTTCCCTTTCTGGCCCCTCCCTCACAGGCAGTGCCCAGCACAGCAAGGAGGGTTGCTCTGCCCCCTTACAACTTAACAGGGGCCTGAAACAAAGAAACAGGGCCAAAATGAAAGAACAGAGCAACACTACAGAAAGAGAGCTAAGCAATGAGGTGATAGCCATCCTGTCTGATGGTAAATTTAAAGCCCTGGTAATCAAAATGCTCACAGAACTGATTGAGCTTGGTATGAATGAGAGATATCCAAAATGAAATAAAGCAAAATATTCAGGGAACCAACAGTGACAGGAAAGAAACCAGGACTCAAAGCAATGACTTGGAACAAAAGGAAGAAATAAACATTCAACCAGAACAGAATGAAGAAACAAGAATTAAAAAAAATGAAGAGAAACTTTTGAACCTCTTTGACAACTTGAAATGTTCCAATATTTGAATTATAGGGGTGCCAGAAGGAGAAGAGGAAGAGCAAGACTTTGAAAACTCATTTGAACAAATAATGAAGGAAAACTTCCCCAATCTGGCAAAGGAAATAGACTTCTAGGAAGTCCAGCAAGCCCAGAGAGTCCCAAAGAAGTTGGACCCAAGGAAGCATACACCAAGGCACACCATAATACATTACCGAAGATGAAGAATAAGGACAGAATCTAAAAAGCAGCAAGAGATAAGGAGAGAGTTACCTACAAAGGAGTTCCCATAAGACTATTAGCTTATTTCTCAAAAGAAAGCTTACAGGCAAGAAGGGGCTGGAAAGAAGTATTCCAAGTCATGAAAGGGAAGGACCTACATCCAAGAATACTCTTTCCAACAATGCTATCATTTAGAATGGAAGGGCAGATAAAGTGCTTCCCAGATAAGGTCAAGTTAAAGGAGTTCATCATCACCAAGCCCTTGTGATATGAAATGTTAAAGGGACTTACCTAAGAAAAAGAAGATAAAAGCTGAACAGAAAATGACAACAAACTCACAACTTTCAACAACTGAACCCAGAACTAAGGTTCTAAGGTTCTAAAAACAAACTAAGCAAACAACTAGAACAAGAATAGAATCACAGAAATGCAGATTACATGGAGGGTTATCAGCGAGGAAGAGGAGGAGGAGAAATGGGGGAAAAGGTACAGGGAATAAGAAACATAAATGGTAGGTACAAAACAGACAGAGGGAGGTTAAGAATAGTATAGGAAATGTTGAAGCCAAAGAACTTACTGTATGACGCATGGACATGAATTAAGCTGTAGGGGAAATGTGGGTGGGAGGGGGTGTGTAGGGTAGAGGGGACTAAAAGCGGGGGGATGGGACAATTGTAATAACGATAAAATATAGTTTTTAAAAAATAAAAAATAACTCCTTTTAACCTCACAGAAAAGATATGTGGGTATTGATAGTCTCTGAAACATCATTAATACTTACTCTTCAATGGATTTTTCTGTTGGAGATTATGCATCAGGAAGCAAGTATATAAGGCTTTCAGTATATATTTTAATATTAGACTCATTTCCAGTTTATGTCCCAATTCCTTTTCTTTTCTTTCTCACTTTAAAACTGTGTTATATTGCTGAAGGCATCTTAAATCCTTTAAAAGCAAACTAGTATTTTTGGATAGAAGGAAAGTTAAGTATTTTTTTTTTTTTTTGCATGTCAAAAAGAGAATCTATTAGGTTATGTTAAAAAATAATGCATTTCACAGAAGCAGTTACCAAAAGTCTGGTGAAAATTTACTGTGGTTAGAGTACAGTGGTATCTGATGACCTCTTCTGTCACGTTTTGGAGCAGGCAAAGATTTTCAGTCCCCACTAAGGCAAATAAATATACTTGCTTAGCCCTGTTGGGAGACAAAAGAAATATAATCATAAAATAATTAATATTTGCATTGGTACGGCAAACAAAAAATATTTTGGTTTTATATAATAGTATTCAGTTTAATTTACAAAGTGGTCACAAGGAATACACATGAGCATTGTATGCAGTTAAATTTCCACTGTAGAAGTGTGACAGTATCACATATATAATTGGTATTATGCTATTAAAGAATCAGTACAAACATGCTATCATAATTTTTATTTAAACCAGGTAGTCATTCTCTTTTTTATACATTTTTCATTGCAATATACTGTTAAGTCTTTATGAAAGTGCTTGTGTACTCTCCCTGGCTGGTGTGGCTCAGTGGATTGTGCACCAGCCTGCAAACCAAAGGGTCACCAGTTCACTTCCCGGTCAGGGCACAAACTTGTCGATTTATCTTTCACACATCCGGATGTTTCTGTTTCTCCCTACCTTCTCATCTCTCTAAAAATAAATAAATAAAATCTAAAAAAAAAGAAAGAAAATTTTTGCTTGTTAGTGATTTCACCAAATTTACAATTATCAATTTGAGATTATACTTTTAAATGTCACAAGTCCTTTTCTTCTCATTTATATTTTAAATTCAGTTACTTAAAATTGAAATTAACCACTGAAAAAGCAAAGATGCTTTAGTACATTTTTATAGTGCATTTATATGTTATTCTGTGTTTAGAAACTTAAAAGTGTATATGCATGTCCTTGCAAGTCCCATCTGTGCCTTGAGAGGTTTTGCAAACGAAGTCACCGGCCTCGGTTTGTTTGCCTTGTAAACATCACTTTGGCCCATCTCGGCACCGGTTACCTCCTCGTCCCTTTGATCTCAAATCTCACAGGCTTTCTGGTATTTTGGGTGGCAGACCCAAAGAATAGACCCAACTTCATTCTTTGGCCTGGACAATGCATCAGTCCCAGCTGAAATTAAGCCACTCAAAGAGTAACTTCAATTCTGAAATAATCCCTGAATAGATGAAAAGGGAGAGGGATGCATGCAAATTGGCCAACATCAGACCACTTCTCAGGTTTGTGTGGCTTATAGCACCTTAGAGAATTGTGGTACTTACTTAAACTCTTTTTTAAGAAAAACTGGTCCCGTCACCAGGCCCCACAGCAGTCAGTGCTGTTACACTGAACTAAGGGTCTTGATCGGGTTTGGAGCACTAGTACACCATGGGTTGTCTGCCCAGAGCCTGCAATAAGCAATGAGCAATAGTGATGTCTCAGTCCTGGATTCTCTGATTATTCTACTTCCTCATGAGGACTTTCTTATTAGACTCCTATTAGGGTTCACCAGCACTGCTTGGAACTGTTGGAATACTAGTCTAAGAAATCGTCATCTGATGACTTCTGGGAACTATGTTGCTTCCACTTTCTTGGGTATAAACTGATTTGTGAATTTCCAAACCAATTCTCTAGGAGAATGACCTAGTCATACACCTCCCCAAGATGAACTATGCATGGGCTTTAGGTGGTATTTGAAATGACATAGTGTCTTTTTTACCTCCTGAAAATTGTTGAGATCAGTATTTTGTTTCTGTCTTTGGGTTTAGTGTTCTGCTCAGTGTGGCCTTGGACAGCAGATGCGGACTGTGCAATGTCTCTCCCACAACGGACAGACATCTAGTGACTGTCTAGAAACTGCGCGGCCTCCATCGATGCAGCAGTGTGAAAGCAAATGTGACAGTACCCCCATTTCCAATACTGAAGGTGAGTTTCCCAAGAAGAAGTAGCCTGTGGTCTCCGGTGACTCACTTGTACTGATTCCTGGCGTTTGAAGAGCCCCATCAAACCAGTGTTTGTATGGAACATTTATTTATGAAAGCTGTGTATATACTGAGTATGCGATCAGAGAACCTAAGGTTTTTTCAGACTCTTCTACTAACTGTATGACCTTCTTAAGTCACTTAACATTTCCAGAGCTAAATTTACTAATCCATACAATGAGAGATTGGAGTGAATAATCACTAAAGTCACATCTGCTCATATGTGGAATGTGAAATGAACAAAATAAACTAACAAACAAAACAGAAACAGACTCACAGAGAAAAGACTGACAGCTCTCAGAGGGAAGGGTGGGCTAGGTGAAAAAGGTGAAGGGATTAAGCAAAAAGAAAAAAAACCTCATACACACAGACAACAGCATGGTGATTACCAGAGTGGATGGGTGCAAGAGGAGGTGAAGAAGGGAAGGGGGGGATAAGTGGTGATGGAAGAAGACTTGGCTTTGGGTGGTGAGCACACAATACAATATACAGATGATATATTATAGGATTGTACACCTGAAACCTACATGATTTTGTCAACCAATGTCACCCCAATAAATTCAATGAAAAAAAAAAATAAGTAAATAGCCCTGACCAGTGTGACTCAGTTGGTTAGGCATTGTCCTGCGAAGCGGCAAAGTGAAGATCACCAATTTGATTCCCAGTCAGAGCACATGCCTGGGTTGTGGGTTCGTCCCCAGCTGAGGCACATACGAGAGGCAACCATCAGTGTTTCTCTTTCACATCAATATTTCTCTCCCTGTCTTTCTCCCTCCATTCTGTTTTCTCTAAAGAGAAATAAAATCTTTAAAATAAATAAATAAATCAGAATGAAATACCATCTTTCATTGGGGTCTCTATGGATGATATGGGCCACCGCCAGAACCTGGGGGCTTATTTAAACTATAATATCAAAGTTTAGGAAATCATTCCTCTCCTAACATTTTATTATGAAAATAATAAAAAGTTTCAAACATACAGCCAAGTTTAAAGAATTGTACAGTAAACACCCACCATCTGGATTTCAGCATTAACATTTTACTCAATTTGTCACATGTATGTCTACCTGTCCATCCCTCAAGGTAATGTTTTTTTAAAAAAAGTATGCTCCATTTATTCAACCATTAATTCATTTACTCATCAAACATACCTACTATGTGACAGGCAAAGATGCTGTGAAAGGAATACAGGTGTCTGTTCTCAGATGGGTCACAGTTTAGTAAGGGTGGCAGCATGCAAGCAAGTAATCATCACAGCTGGGCAGCACTGTAACAGGGTGGGAAGACACTACAGGAGCCCACAGAGGACGGGGTAATCACCAGCAGCTGCATGGAGAAGGCAAGCATGAGTGGGTCCCTTGGGTGGGTCACAGTTTGCCAAGAAGACATTGAGATTCTGGGCATTCCTGGCAGAGAGCAAGAGTGTACAGGCACAGCGGCATGGAGGTTGCTCAGCAAGGCTGCGATGAGCAGGCAGAGGAAATGAAGCTGTAAAGAGAGAGGGAGGACTTGAGTTCAGAGGGTCCTGTGTGCAGTGGAAGAAAGTTAGGACTCTATCTACAAATGTAGTAAACAAGGGAAGGAAATTGGGGAGTGACATGCTTAGGGTGGCCCGAGTATCAAAGAGCGGGGGCTGGGGGTGGGGGGGACCTTCTCGTGTGAGAGAAGAGTTAGAAAGTTGTTCAAAGAGTCCGGGCTAGAGGATAAAGTCTAGAACTAAGGCAGATACAACAGGGATCAAAAGGAGGCTAACGAATCGAAAAACAGGAAAATCAAATGGAAAGGAAAAAAAATAACCTGATGTACAATTAGACATAGGGCTGAGAGGGATGGAGGTGTTCAGTAAGATTCCCAAGGTTCAAAGATAATCATTAATCATGATAAAGAACTTAGGTATCTGTAGGGAAATTAAACACATTAGTCTCCGAAAACCATAATAAAATAATGGAATTTGAATAAAGTTTTTAAAAATGAAAATAAATAGATTTCCGGCCAAGATGGAGGCATAGGTAGAGATGCTGTTCCTCCTTGCACAACCAAGATAGGGACAACAACACTTTAGAAATAGAATAACAACCAGAACTGACAGAAAATTGAACTGTATGGAAGTCGGACAGCCAAGAAGTTAAAATAGACCCATTCATCCAGACCAGTAGGAGGGGCAGAGCCGGGCCTGTGGGTCGAGGTTTGGAGAGCAGAGAGTGTTGGGACCGAGTGTGTAAGGCATCCGGGTGCGCAAGACCGCAGCAGGTGGACCCTGAGTGCGCAAGCAGCAGCTGGCAGACCCGGTGAGGCGGCGATTGTGGAGCAAGGCACTGCATGCAACCCTGGATTCCAGCACTGGGAAATAGAGCCTTGGGGCACTGACTGAAAACACCTATGGGGGGTTGAGGCACAGGGAAAGCCTCCCAGCCTCACAGGAGAGGTCCTTGGGAAGTCCCACGGGGTGCACAAGCCCACCCACATGGGAATTGGCACCAGAGGGGCCCAGTTTGCTCGAGGGAAGTGGCAGAAGAGACTGAGATCTGACAGTGAGCAGAGAAAACGCCATTGTTCCCTCTCGGACCCCGCCCCCACGTACAACGTCACAACCCAGCGACTGGGGTGCCCGGCCCTGGTGAATACCTAAGGGTCTGCTCCTCGTTCGTAACACGTGCAACCAGACCAAAGGGGGAAAAAAAGGATGGCTCGAACAGAATTGAAATCCCCAGAATCAGTACTTTTAAGCGACCAAGAGATAGCCAACCTATCAGATGCACAGTTCAAAGCACTGGTGATCAGGATGCTCACAGAATTGGTTGATTTTGGTTGCAAATTAGATGAAGAAATGAAGGCTACAATAAGTGAAATGAAGAAAGATGCACAGGGAACCAATAGTGATGGAATGAAAGCTATATCTCACATCAATGGAGTAGACCAGAAGGAAGAAAAAAAAAACAATCAGAAAAGAATGAAATAATTTTTTTTAAAGATTTTATTTATTTATTTTTTTAGAGAGGGAAGGGAGGGAGAAAGAGAGAGAGATAGAAACATCAATGTGTGGTTGCTGGGGGACATGGCCTGCAACCTAGGCATGTGCCCTGACTGGGAATCGAACCTGCGATGCCTGGTTCACAGCCCGTGCTCAATCCACTGAGCTATACCAGCCAGGGCAAAATAAGAATTTTTAAAAAACGAGGAGAGACTTAGGAACCTCCAGGACATCTTTAAACAATCCAACATCCGAATTATATAGGGGTACCAGAAGAAGAAGAGGAAGAGCAACAAGTGGAAAACTTAATTGAACAAATAATAGAGGAGAACTTCCCCAGTCTGGCAAAGGAAATAGACTTTTAGGAAGTCCAGGAAGTCAGAGTCCCAAAGAAGTTGGACCCAAGGAGGAACACACCGAGGCACATCATAATTACATTAGCCAAAGTAAAAATGAAGGAGAGAATCCTAGAAGCAGCAAGAGATAAGGGGAAATTAACCTACAAAGGAGTTCCCATCAGACTGTCAGCTGATTTCTCCAAAGAGACCTTACAGGCAAGAAGGGGCTGGAAAGAAGTATCCCAAGTCATGAAAGGCAAGAACCTACATCCCAGATTGCTCTATCCAGCAAAGCTTTCATTTAGAATGGAAGGGCAGATCAAGTGCTTCTCAGATAAGGTCAAGTTAAAGGAGTTCATCATCGCCAAAGCCCTTATTATATGAAATGTTAAAGGGACTTATCTAAGAAAAAGAAGATTAAAAATATGAACAGTAAAAAAAAAAGTCATCAGATGGAGGGTTAGCAACAGGGGAGTGGGAGGAAGAGAGAGGGGGGAAAGATATGGAGAATAAGTAGCAGAGACAATAGGTAGAAAATAGCGGGAGGGCAAGAGTAGTATGGGACATGTAGACACTAAACTTATGACACATGGACATGAACTAAAGGGGGGAATGTGGGTGGGAGAGGGTGTGCAGGTTGGAGGGGAATGAAGGGGAGTAATGGGACAACTGTAATAGCATAATCAATAATATATGTTTAAAAAATAAAGTAATGGAGAGATTGAAGAAACAGGTGGAGGTGGTAGTAAGAGAGAAGATCAGAAGAGTGTCACAAAGTTAAAAGCAAGCAGTGGGAAGAAAATAGGAAGAGGAAGAAAGAAGATAAAACCTGCCACATTCCACATCTGCTTTATTTTATTTTTATTATTATTACTATTATTATTATTATTATTATTATTTCTGAAAGCCTGCAGCTAAGAGTTGAAGCATTATAGGCTTGATTTTGACAGACTGCCCCTGATGAGGATAATGCTGTGTTGCAGCTGAGAGTGAATTACAGACACGGTGGGCATCACTGCATTTGAAATACCGCTCAGAGTGATTTGTTCAAGTGCACCTGACAGCCTGGACTAGCCTACTCAAGCTGACCTGAAATTCTATCCCAAATGCCATTTTATTCATCTTTATGCAGTTTCAATTCCCTTGTAGTTTATGTGATGAGTCTTTTCAGCTTCTCAGCTGCATGAGGTACTCTGTCATCTAGTATTTGCTGCTGCCAGGTAATGATTCATGGTGTGTTTTGAGCTGGTTACCAACCCAGGAAAGGTGTGGTTGGTGTACATTGGTTTGCCAGTCCCGCCGTCAAACTGTGGCTGTGGTGGGCCTCAGTCTCCCCAAGTAAATGAGTAGGAAAGCCTGGGAAGCTCCAGACATCTCATAAAACCCCTGGAACAAAACAGCTACCGAATTTTGGGTTTTAGATGGCATCCAATGTATTAAAGTCTGCGAAAGGGATGGTGAAGGTGAAGACTTTGATTTCAAGGATGTGAGGAAGACCCTTTATGTTTTTCTTAGCCATTTTAAAGAGCTCATAATCCCCCTCAGCATCCAGGTTCACATTCCTGTACGTCTGGTCTAGAGGGAACTCTGGATTTGTGTTGGGATCATGTCACCTCGAGGTTCAATGTAGTTGGCATCCAGGGAATGAGACTAGGTCAGAAGAAGCAGAGAAAGCAAAGAGAGAAAGGAGAGGCTTAGTCCAGGGCGGGATGAAATCAATAAAGTTCCCTAGTTGGTATCACTGCTTTGAGGATAAAAAGCTAGTGTGCTGTTCCCAATGCAATAAATGATATCAAATTCCCAAGCAAAACCTATTTTACCGGTCTGAATATGTACAGTGTCCAGGGCTCAAGTACGATTTTATTGGGAGAAGTACAGCTGAGCTCACATCCCCGCGCACATGCGCATGCGCAGCCTTTGCTGTCTCCCTTCCCGCCTGGTTCTGCATCTCTGCGGGCAGTTTGACAGGCACAGCTGGTTGTACTTTTGTAATCCAGAAGGTAGACCCTTAGGTGCTTAGGTCATAACTCTCTACTCACTGCGTCCTTCCTCTGAATGTCATAAAGAACATACAGGCACAGAGGGCATGCATTCTCCAAAGAAAGATGCTGAATTGTCCAACCAGGTCATAGAAAGATATTTCCCTGTGGATCGCAACTCACTTCAAGGATACAATTAGGCAGGCTTTGCAAGGTTATATGAATTAAATATAAGAGTTCTGCATTTTGGGAGTTGCTGTTGTACTCCTTGGACCAAGCCGAGGCATCAAAGTCACAACTAATCTGAATCCAACTCCGTCCTACATTCATAAGCCTCTGTTCAGTACGAGTATTTTGAAACCATGTCTTTTAGGTCCGGGTTTTGAAAGATTAATGTAAAGCAGCTGGGAAAAAAAAAACATTGCAACATCAGTGATAAGTAGAGTCAGGTGTTGCCTGTGAAACAGGTTGCCTAAATTTTATCATTAAATTCTACCAAAACCCAAGTTACCAGCAATGCCCAGCAAACCTGGCAAGTGACCTAAGAAGCTAAGAATGGGTCTAGTTCACATGGCAGGGCCTAGCGGCTGGTTTTCAGTCCTGGATATATTCCCAAGTCTCCCCGAGAAGAATTTAGGGATACTCCTTAAATTCTCACTCCCACCACACATCTCTGGCCTTGGGTAAAGTGAAACTTTATTTTTGGATTGGGAGAGGTATATATTTTTTTAAAAGGAGAGACTAGTTAGGTCAGCGAAATCTTCCTAGAAGCCACACAGTAAGGACCTCCCACCCTTCCAAGAGCCTCACAAGAAGAAAGGTAGAAAGAGTGTCTTGTCATTATCCTCCAGGACGGTACTTAGCTGTACATGATGATAGAAGAGCAAATCAGGCTCCTTCATCTTAACATCCTTGACCCTTCTGGCTCAGGTTCCACTCCTTAAAAAGCAGTAGACATAGTGTATCTGTATGAAGAAAATGTGATACATCCGTTACGGAGAGATTATATTATAAGATTCTACCTAAACTAAAAGATTCCTATTGCTAGATCTCCCAGTGTAATTGTTTATTTTCAGATTGTGTATTACTTGGACATAGAGTCTTACTTCAGAGATATTTTAGATATTAGCTAGATACCAAGGCCAACTGAAGACGGTTTAGAAATTAAAGCAGAACTTTTCTGTTACTGTTTTGAGTCCAGTGGGAAAATGTGGTTTAATTTATGTGCAATTTGTCCAGAAGGGTTTTATCACCACTGTAAGCTGTGTATTGGCTCAAAGGTGGGAGTAAAAAGACTGCTCCACGCTTTCAGTGGGCTCTGAGGAGGAGGCACACTAGTGAGCGATACATTTTATAATTAAGGCCCCTTAACTGCATCAGTAAAATGCCAGTGAGTCACTCCAAGCACTCAACAAGTCAGCCTTCTTTAAGCTAAGAAAGTGACAGAGGGGCTGAACATCCATATAATTTAAAATTGGTACTAATGTTTTTTAGTACATTTAACCTTCTATAATAATAGGAACTTTAAATGTCTTGGTGTGTCTAAAATCACCTTTCACTCATGTAATTTCACACAATTTAGGGATAAAGATAAAGCTGAAGAAAAAAGTTCAGGCTATTCCGAATGCCTGTGACCTAGAACCCTCCTTTCAGACAACATTCTTCCTTGCTCTAAGGTGGCAGAGCAGATCTCATAATGGCCCACGGGCTGACTTACCATCAGTGGTATCAGCCAAGAATACAGAAGTTTTGGCAGGCACAACCCTTTTTTTTCCCCACTCAGATGCTAAAAATACTGCCAAAATTGAGTGGTTTTGGAGTCAGACAAACGAGTTCTGGTCTCAATTCTTCGGCCAACTAGCTGTGTGACCCAGCATGGCTTTTGTGACCTTTTGGAGCTTCAGTTTTGCCATCTGTGCAAAGCTGATGTTTTATACATTTAAAGGGATTAAATATATAAATACATAAAGCCAACTAAGACAGTTCCTGGCACATCGGAGGCATTTGGCAAATTATTTTTAGTGTTGTTATTACTAGATTAAGCTCTTATGGAGTTAAAAGACAGAATAAAAGACCAGTCATTGTTACCTTTGGTGAATAGATTTTCATCAATCCAAAGACTGATTCTTCCAGGTGGGCAGTCCGTAGAAAACAAAACCAAAAAGTAGGAAGGGAATGAGCCTTGTGCCCCCTCCTCTGTGGGAGCCCCACACTCCATCCAGGCTGAATGTCCTTCTAGGGACCAAGTGTCACCGTTTCAGCATCTCATCAAAGCCCAACCTTGAATCGCCCCACCCAATCATAATCTACCTGCTCCCTGTTTAGTATCTTTCTGTTTATTTGCTCACGTGTGCCAATGTGTCACCCTTCCTGGGAGCCTATGTACATATCAACGTGGAACCCAGACAAACGGTACAGCACAGCTGTCTCACCAGCAGGTGTGTCAGCGGCAGTAACGAGAGAGCCAGTAAGCCGAGTGCTCCGTCTGTGCTGGGTGCCGCGGCGCGTGCTTTAGACGTTTTACCTCTGTAAGGCCCACAGCATCCCATGAGCAGGTCTTGTCACCGTCCCCATTTTGCCAATGAAAAAGTGGCGGCCTGGAGAAACAAGGTGACTTGGCCTTGCAGAAGCACATGCTGGGAGGAGGCAGAGCCAGAGTTCACCCACGGACCTGACTCCAGGCCTGCGCTTCTCAGCGCTGTTTTGTGCTGCGGGTGCAGGCAGGTCCCTACCTCCCGAAGCTTGATCCTCCTCCTGGAACCAGGCTAACTTCCTGCTTTCGATCAAGGTAGTCAGAATCGAGTTAGTTGGGAATGAACTTAACAGGTAATGGGAAATTCAGAGACGGACATACTGGCAGCTGGTCCCCAGTCTGCCGCTGGGCTAGACACCGCTGCTGGCCTGGGAGGGTGCCCTGGAGCAGCGCCCCATTTCCAGCACCCGCCTAAAGAGCCAGATCCCGAGTATTTGTATTTATGAGGGCCTGAATGGGTGGGCAGAGGAGTTGGAGGGAAAAACAATTTATCAATATTTTATTTTACTTTATATTTATGTATTATTGAATCTGATTCCAAAGTCTAAATCTATAATGAAAAATCTGTGAAGTTGCTTGTATATTGCTCTTCTCAGAGTTTTCCTGGTCCAGTGACTCCCATAAATGGAGTCTCCCAATAAAGTTGTATATATTCCCAGGAAATAATTCCTTTTTTGGTCGGCAAACTGACTTGTGCCTATAGGACAGCGTTTTCTCAATCGTGATCTAAATGTTGCACCCTCATTGAGAAGTTCAGAGTGCAACTCACTGTTATCAGCTAGTAAGAGATAATAAATAACAGTGGTCGCCCGGGGCCAGGTGGCTCGGTTGGCTGCAGCATCATAAGGCTGTGGGTTTGATTGCCAGTAAGGGTACATACCTAGGTTGCAAGTTCAACTCCCAGTTGGTAGTGTACAGGAGGCCAGGGTGCATATGAGAGGCAACCGACTGATGTTTCTCTTGTCTTCCTCCCCCACCCCTGTCCCTTCTCTCTCTCTCTCCCTTCCTCTCTCTGTAAAATTCAATAAATACATCTTCGGGTGAGGATTAAAAGAAAAATTCATAGGCGTCATAATGACACTAGTTCAATGTTCTTCCCTAGTCGGGGACTTTGTGTGCACAAAGTGGCAGCATAGGGTACACATGTTACAGACAGGGTGGGACCTCTCATCACCCCTCCTTACTGACCAGGAAACTCAGGCACGGAGAGGTTAACCACTTTGTTCAGTCATAAAATTCGTAAATGAAAAAGCCAGGATTAAACCCAGGCAGTCTGGCCTCTAATTTTATCTCCTTGTACTATTAAAACAGCCAGTCCTCCTCTATCTGATTATCAGCTAAATCATTTTTATTTTTTGGCAAAGAAGGCCAAAGCTAAAGTGTGTTTTGCGTTCCAAGCCGCCCCGCGAAGCCGCGTTGCAGATCCTGTGCGCCTGTGGCGTCCCGGGCGGCTGCGCTTGCGGAAGGCGGCCTGGGATTAAAGGCGGTGAACCTGTGCCGGCCCCTCTCTTCGCTGGTGCTCAGCTCTTCCTGCCGTTTTAGTAACTGAGTTACTTTAACAATATATCCCTCTTGGTTACACTGATAAAACTTTTTTTCCCCCACAAAAATAGTCTTAGTCTAAACCTTTTTTTGGTTACTGTTGACTGGTCATGACAGAGAGGGGGAAAAAAAAAATGAAACAAGTGACCTCCAAATTAAAATATGTGGAGATCTTTTCACCTCAAATTCAACTCAACAGCCAAAATATTGACTGATTTCTTTATTTTAGTGCGAAGTGTAAAGAAAGTTTTTACAGCTCTCCTATCTCCTCTCAGCCAAAATGTTAACTTACTGAGAATCATATTGTGGAAAGTTTCTATTCAAATTTCTAACTTCTATTCTCTCTGTAAATCAAATCTTGATTAAGAGAGTTCAGTGGTAGCAGCGCTTACATTTTCAGAGGGTTGGAGGTTATAGTTCAAAGGTTCAGGTCTTTCACTGAAAGAGCCTTGAAAGTGAGATCGGTGCAATTGTCAGCTGACTTTTCAGTAATAACTGTAAACTTTGTCTGCCTTTGCACTTAATTTCCCAAGCTTATCACATGGCTCATGTACCATGTACATGATTTCTTTGAGCTTTGGAGAAATTCTGAAGCCAGGAAAAAACAAGCAAACAACAACACCCAGAGCACTGCACTGTTCTGCTAAACTTCACACAGTGTTCTGCCTGATTCTAATTACCTTCAGCAATTTACCCAGGATGCTTCAGTGTAACCACCTGGAAAAATGAGGGCAGAACTTTGATTCTGGGAGGCATATGGAAATTTAATTACTAGGTTTACAAACTATTTAAAATCCCCAGATAAAAGTGACCAGAGGACTGGAGAAGAATATCATCATTAGCAGTAGAGGGGTTCTTGCGGGGGGGTGGGGGGGTCACTGAGAATCAAAGGCCTGTGTCCTTTTCCCTGAGATCCAGCCCTAAGTCCCATCTTCTATAACCAGCCTCAAGCGGAGATGGAGAAAGAATCATTTATTCACCTTCTGGCTGCAAGAAGTGCAGGCTTCAGGCTTCCACTGTGGCAATTCTAGCACCGAGGAGAAAATACACATAGGAAAAAAGAAGGCCATGTCTCACTTCCAAATTAAAAAAAGACATTTGTACATGTTTCCATAACCCACAGACTGCTGCCATTTGAGGCCAACCCCTCAAAGTTTCCCTCTTTGTCTAGTGTCGTTGCTGAATCTAGGCCACTGTCAGCAAGCCTTTTCATTCACCCCTGCCCATCCCCACGCCTCACAGATGCAGAGATTCTCCCGAGACATGTGTACTTTGGTATCAAACAATGCAACTCATGTTTGATTTTGGATAACCTTGCACTGCTGAATAAAATAACCCTTGAGAAAGAAGCAATAAAAGCGCTGTAAGAAAAATGACTCATGTTTCGAAGCTGTCTAAAGTGATCACTTATCCAAACAAATGGTAATTCTTTCAAGACATAGTGGGCATGCACCATACTTATAAAAGTCTGGGAGGAAAGCCTCGCAATCTTTTTTTTTTTAATTTGTGTTAAAATGTATCAAAAGAATGTTTCTGGTAGGCTGTCCCAGACAGGGTAAGCTTAAAAATAAAAACAAAAACCACATGGATGTGAGAGCCAAGGTGGATGGACGCAAGGGGAGGTCGTTGCCGAACATCCGAGCTTGTCGGCTTGTTTATGTGCTTGTTTATGTGCCTCTAATTGTTTTCCATTCTCTGCCCCCATGTGTTAGAGTGCAAAGATGTGAACAAAGTGGCTTACTGCCCGCTGGTGCTGAAGTTCGAGTTCTGCAATCGAGCGTACTTCAGACAGATGTGTTGTAAGACCTGCCAAGGACAATGACCCCCGGAAAGCCAGAGAGAGAGCCTTGTCATTTCATCGTGGAAATGTGTCCATCAAAGGGAGCCACCCAGAGGAAGAGGATTGATGTCCTTGCAAATATATTACCCTGTGGAAAACGTAACCACTGGTCAGCCCTAGCTGACAGGATTTCAATATTATTTTAACTTCTGTGAAGTAGGATTTATTGATCCAAAGTGCTGGACACAGTTTCAGGAGGGAATGCCAGATTGGAGAGACCCAAACAGCACAGGGAGACTTGCTTACTGTGGAACGTTTGTGTTCTTTCGAGTAAATCCAATAGCCTGTTTACCTCCTTGGACCATTAAGATAATTTTTATTATAGACTTAGCAATGACACTGAATCCATTTGTATTTAAAACTGTTTAAAAATGTAGCTGTTATGATTTGGTCAACTATGGAAGTTAAGAAGATTCAGAAACCTTAAATCATAGCTTAAAATATTTACTATACTTTATCTTATACCACAGCACCATGATTTAAATTCCAAAAATGGGCTTTGAACTGTAATTTAATGAGCAATTATAAATCAAAAATAATGAAAGCTTGTATGATTTTTCTTCCTTCTACTTAATTTCCTTAAGAATAACCCCCTGTTCTGAACACTGCTGTGAGCCATGTGTAAACCACACTAAACTGAACAACAGCGAAGGACTTAGTTGGAAGCGGCGCATCCGTCACTGCAGCTGTGCAGGCCTATAAATTCAGTGCTAAAGACTGTGGCCAGCCTGCCGTTGTGCAAGTGAAGCTGAGATTTCCATTAAAAGTTTAAGAGAAAAAGCATTTCAATGTCATGCCGAAGCCAGACCGGGGGGGACGGTAGAGGCTGAAGTACCAGGCCCTTTGCTGCCACCCCGCAGGATGCCTCAGCTCTTAACCTGAGTCACTCGGACTCACTTGTGTTTACATCCTCACCAGCCACGGGATGGCCTCTGCCCCGCTGGGTCGCTGCACGCACGTTAGGCTTACTGAGACGATGCCATGCCAGAGACAGACAGGCTCAGTAACAACAAGGGTCTCGCTCAGACCCTTTGGCTGACCATTGCGATGGGTTCCACGTGTCCCTTCTGTGGCAGAAGGGCATTTATTTATATGGGAGCAAGTGTGTGTGTGTGCGGGCGCTTTGGAGTGTATGGGTAGGAGAGTGTGCATGCGCATAGATGTGCTATTTCTGTGAGGTTTGACGTAGGCAAGGGATAACAACCAAAGAAAAAAATGCATGAAGACTAGAGATCATAAAGCATCATTTTAATAGTCATTCAACCAAGTATTTTATGTTCTTTATGGATACTCTGAACAGCAACCAAATGTGAAACCTAGTTTCTTGAGCAAGTCAAATGCTAAAATCAAATCGCCCTGGTTTAAACTGACTTGCTCATCTATTCCCTACCCACAAGTTTCACATCATGCTCATCAAAAGATCTGACAGTGAAAATTTCTTTAAAAATGAAAGAAGAAAAAGAGGGTACTTGTTTCTTACCAACATTTTGTACTTGAACACTTGTAGCTAGCGGCGGTTCTTGATGAATGTGCCTTGTGTCCTGCACGTGTGTCCCCCACGCTACACCAGCACCTCTGGCTCCAGCCTCACGGCTACTTTGTAAAGGTGCTACATGCAGTTAAAGAGTGTGTTTGCCTTCAGTCCATCACTGCGTTCTGAAACTCCATGTCAGGCATATGGCTTATACCATGACCTAATGTGGATGGTTAGGCGCTATCAGAAAGGAAGAGAGCCCCACAGACTTCAAAAACCATCCCAGACTTCAGGTCTGCTATGGAGAGTCGGCAGGGGATGTTGCTCTGCACGCTCGGGCGTGGCCGTTTATGTCTCATTGCCAGCTTTCTCCTCCCCACAGCTCACCTCCCTGAGCCTCCCAGGGAGAGCTATCAACAGCACTTGGGAGCTGTTGCCAGGGCCCCTGTCTGTGCTGCCCTTACAAGACCAGCCTCAGTGCCATTTTAGCCATTCAGTTGAAAGGAGTGTGGCCCCAGCACTGAATTTCCTTGGCGCTCTGCAAAGAGCAGCTCACTTGGTGCTAATGTGCCCTGGTGAAATCAACAAAAGAAGAGTGGTTTCTGTAGCATTTTAGACACAGGTTCTATGCAGATCTGCTTTTCTCCAACATAAAGATCAGCTCATGTTTTTCTTTCAAAAAGATTTCTTACATGACTGATTAAAGGCTTTTTTTTTAACCTCGCCTGGAAAGGACCGCTGTGAGGGCCATCCTCCTGGGCACCCTGCAGGCCCCCGACTGGTACTGGGAGAGGAGGGCAGCTGGCATTCCCCCTGGGCTGCGCAGGGGCACCAGGGAGCTCCCAGGGCCACCGTCAGGTCACCTGTTCAGGAGGAACCAAGCACAGAATGTAACAGGAATAAACATCTTCAGATAGGCTCTGAATTTAAATCCAAGTTGGGGAGATAATCACATTCCACAGCACATCACAATACCGCTGCTACACTCTAGTCAGTCGGTGGCTACATAATGTTCTTTTCCTAAACAATAACAATAGGGTCTTTCCCCGAGGCTAAACCACAGAAGCAGACCCTCCAAAAATAGTGAGCTATACAGACCACTTAGGGACCCCCAAGGAAGCTGGTACCCTGCGGCTGAGAGCAGAGCCTACCACTGGCATAAAGGCCCGCCCTACACTGAAAGGGAAACGTACCCAACTGATTAAATCCCTTGAGACACACACGACTCTCCAGTCAGTTCATTTCATTAGGAATCTTTTGAGTGAATGTCACATAGGTATCCTTAATAATACAGAATGAAATTACCTTTGTATTATTGTGATTAGTTGTTGCTTATTATTTTGTACTCAGTATTAATGTGGTACACTGTTACTTTTATTTTTTGCTTTTGTAAATTATATTCTAATTTATTGCCATGTTTCCTAACACTTGTCCTTCATTCATTCTCCTGCTTGTACTGAAAATGAAAAGTCATTGTAACACTTGATGGAGTGAAATTCCACACCAGGCACAGATTTTTTTAACATAGATAATTTAGTAAAAATAAAAATTCAGCTTGTAAGAATGATTTGGACGGAAGTTGTCTATTTCTTGAATAGCTGGCATTAAACTTGAGGCAGGAGGAATCTGTCCCTTGGAATACCACAGCTACATTTCCCAAATTTTCCAGGTAGTGCTCAGGATTAAGTTCATTTGAATCCTTATTTTTATTACTCTTATTGCCTTCCCCAGAGATCACACCTATTTTTATCTCAGTGATGTCTAAACACAAGGCCTTCGGATACTTCTGGTGCGGTCATATCCTCAGAGGCCACCATTTGAAGACCAGAAAGGAAGTCCAGACTGGCCACTGCCATCACCTCGCTCACAACTATTTGCCCCCCGCTTTTGTCTTTCATGTAAATTCTTTGGCATAGGAAAGGATGCTGAACAAAAGAATTCACACTTGAAGTATTTTTCTTCGAGTCAACAGGGAGCATAGAAAGATTGTCTTTGCTGAGTTGGGGACACTATCTTCTGCAAAGGAAACTCAGCAGCTAATAGGCTGCTTAGTTATTTGAGTATTTTCATAATGACAACTTCATCAATTACATAAGAAGATACGGGAAGCCCAAGCATGGTTGTGCTTAATCCACTTAGCCTCATGCTTCCTACACACACATTCAGTCTTACACATTAGAAGTCAGGTGAGATGATTAGATAGTCTTGGGGAGTATTTCCATGACATCATCCCAGAAACCAAAAGTGGCTGAAGTGTTACAAATGCACAGTTAACGAGAAGACCATGGGACCCACTGTTTGAACTGCATTCGCGAAGAGCAGATCTGCCAGAAGTTGGAGAAGGGGGAACACCAAGACACAAGGCCTGCCTTAGCTTAGATTCCTCAGAACCAAGTCTGTCTTTTCATCTATGGTTGATTTCCAACTTTCAGTTAAATGTTTTTTTCCCCTTTGAAATATCTAAAGCAGGGGTCCCCAATCTGTGGCCTGTTAGGAACCAGGCTGCAAGCAAAGCTCACCTGAGCTCCACCTGCTGTCACCCCACCAACCCCTGCCTTCCACAAAACTGGTCCGGGGTGCCGACAAGACCGGGGACTGCTGATCTAAAGCACACTGTCCTACTTAGGACACTGACCCCAAGACAATCTGCCCTCCTTGCAGTTCCCGCCACCCTCTGGGGGACACGTGGGTCATTCTTAAGAATGCATGCCCCGCAAGGCCAGGTGACTTCTTTCTCAAGTAAATTAGAAAGAAAGTTGGATATAGACCTTGGTGAGAAAAATGTGTGAATTGATATTTGACTAGGATCAAATTCATTTCTTTTTAAAAAGGGGGGAAGAAATGTGGTCACAGAAGAGAAAAGATTAGCTGCTGAATAGAAAAGTGATGGACAATCTGCGTTTGGAATTCTGTCTCATTCGTATCATCAGAATGCGTGGGATAAACTCACAAAGGTTTTTTAAAGGAACAGCTGTTCACAATGGTTTTATGCCTCAGACTTCAAAACCTCAAGCCAGGACTTAAAAGGAAAATGGTCTTCTTTCCCATCTCTTTCTCACAGGGTTATTTCTACCACTCCTTGTCCCTCATTGTGTCCTCAGACAGTATCT
Source organism: Tonatia bakeri (assembly GCA_004024845.1). NCBI lineage: Eukaryota > Metazoa > Chordata > Mammalia > Chiroptera > Phyllostomidae > Tonatia > Tonatia bakeri. The sequence goes on from PVIA01005444.1 coordinate 49,454, forward strand.
GAGCCCAGAAATGGAACGGTGGTTTGAGGCTGGCTTCACTCTGGGGGACAACCAGAGTATTGTCTGTATTGTCTTTTTGTGGATGGCTCTCCTCAGCCCACTGAAAGTCTTGAGCTGCAGAAGTGATGACAGCTAATTTTCAGGGCACCATCCTGTGTTCACTGGAACAACACTGGGTGGTTACACAAGGGCCCAATAGCACCCAGTGTCCCCCACTCCAGGGACTGGGGAGCCTGAATAATCCTGTTTATTCTGGTAATGAAACATCAGACTGATCAGTCCAATCTCCCCGCCCAAGACCTTAAGGCTTGTGAAGTTCGATCAAGAGGTCTCTTCTTGGATCTTCACTTGGCTATCTTACCTTACAGAGGAGTTTCCCATGAGAAGGGGCAAGTTCTCACACCAGCTCCAGACCCCCCAGAAGTCACAATGCCTCCCTCTGGTCAAATGCTCAGCACAGGGTGGCTTCTACTAGATCCAGAATAGGAAACGCCTTGGAGGAACCTGGTTTGTGTCCCCAGCGAAGGTGGCTGTGAGCAGTAATTGTGAAAGGAGGCCCCAAGATTTCAAGCAAATGGGGCAGTAGGACTTTCCGGCCCAGGCTGGGTGTGGCCTCTGTGTCTAGAGAGTGACATCAGCCATGGGTATTCATGGCTGCACAAGCATTATTTGCTGAGTACAAGGTGTGCTGGCCATGGGCTAGACCCTTGCATGTACTCTCATATTCAAGGGGTTACAACTAAACCATGAGGACAATACTATCAGATGCCAAAACTGAGGCTCAAGGAGGCTCAGCTGTCAAGGGACACAGAACCAGTGAGGGGAGCCTTGCCTCTTCAGCACACTGAAGAGAGCTGCCTGGTCTTTGGGACAGGAGAGTTCAGAAGGGCGCTAAACAGTAACTGACTTACCAGCCCAGAGGAGACAGGTCCTCCTTCCTGGGAAGCAGTGGGCCCAAGAACTTGAGAGGGACCTCAGGGGTCAGGAAAAGGGAGAACTTCGGGCTCCTGTCTCAGTAGGTAGTGGTGGTATGTGCTACGAAAATTCCTACGTCTGGTGACAAAATTGCAAGTGGGGGCCCAAAGTGGTTTCCAAGCATGTAGTTAGAGTCTGTGGGAAGATCAGAGACCTTCGAGGATGGACAGCGTCTGCACTGGTAGTTAGCAGCCAAACACAACACGAAGGCTCCCTCTCCCCTGCAACGTCCTGTTTTGAATCATAGAGCCTGTTCCTGTCTGACAGCCCCCCGCACCATTTCCAGACATGCCAGATGGCCTCGCTGACCTGTTTCAACACACTGGAGCCGAATGATTCCTGGGTTGGCTTTGGGGTAAGTTTTCAGAAAGAAAGATGGGTTTTTCTCTGTCTTAGAGCAGGACCACTGGGGCTTGAAAACTTGGGCCATCAGGCTGCTGGCAGCAAGCACATTCTTTGACCTTCTGTGGTGGGTCCGCAGAGTGGAACCAGGTGTTCTTTCAGCCCATGCCAGAATGTACTGGCCGCCCAACTGGCCACCTGCCTCCACCCCACCGACGGGGCTTTGGCTGGCCTTCTACCAAACAGCTGTGCCGGGAGCCACAGGTGGCCGCCCACGCTTGTGCCCAGGCCAGCAGCTGCACTGGCTTGGCTCATCCTGGCAAGAGGGACCTCATGTCCCAGTGCCCCTTTGCCCCAACTCCTCCCAGGAGGAGGTCACTCACGGGGCTGAGGAGAAGGAAAACCAAAGCTTAAATACACTAAAAATGTGCTTTTGTGGTTCAAAGGCGATCAGAAAGCATCCTGTTCTCTTCTCCTTCAATGTAATCCATTTGGTATTTTATGTCAATCATTCAAATTAATCTGGTGTAAGTTAATAATTAGTTCTTGTTTGATGGGTATATTATTGTTACAATAAAAGTCTCCTAATGCTATGTATCTATATAAATATAAAAGCAAGGGAAGATGATATCCCAACATCAAAAAAAATATCAGTATCTGGGAAACCATTCTAGGTATCTAGACAATCAAGAACATTATTTGACATTCTATAACAACACCCACAGAAGTAACTAAAATATAATATGAGTTTGAATTTAAGTGAGTAGCAAAAAAATGTTATCACACCTAAACTACTTACAATAAAAATCATTTGATTCAGTCTTAAACTTTAGAACAGAAAAAAGCAAACTTGAGAAATTAAATATTTTATTTCAAGATCAAAAAGAGAAAGTGTATGTTGAAATTATGAAGCAAGACTTAGCTTTGAAGTTCCTGAAAGCAGGCTGAGCCAGGAAGATGCCCTGGTCCTGCACGCAGGGTCCAAGTCCCCTCCAATGAGGGAAGCTCTTGCTGGAGGGAGTGTGGGGGACCCGCTCTTTTATTTCATCCCACATTCGTCTTAGATGCAGAAAGTACATGAACCAACTATCCATCTGTCTGCCTTTCTAAATCAATGTGCTAGAACTTAACTCTCCAAATGAGCGTCGTGCCCTCTCAGTAAGTGCTGGAGTTCACTCTGTACTCATTCTAAGAGTAGAATCATCATTCAAAACACTTTTAAATTGCTTGTTTAGACTATCTCCCAGTGTAGGGTGGATTTGACTTTTGTGAAAGTCTAAAACTAAATCTGGCGAGTAAATTGCATGTAATCATTTTGGCTACAAATATCTTCTGTGCCTTATGAATTGACCCCAAGTGATATACAAAAGGAACTCCAAATATGCTTTGAGTAGGTGATTGCTTTGAAGGATTTCACTCACATGGGCACAAAAGGGCTGGTGTTTTGTCTAAAAATTACTGGCATTACTTTATAATCCAACTTAAAATTGATGTAATACAACATTTCACCACATTTTTTGCTATTTCCAGTTCTAAAATTAACTGGAACCTGGACCACCTAAATGGTGTGTTATCTTTTAGGGAGGAGAGAGATTTCTGACCTCTCAGGATTGAGTAAACCTTAAACCCAGAAAGCCAAACTGCTTCTCCAGGCCCCAAAAGTGGGTAAACGGCTGTTCTGACCTGATTCTTTTTCTGGAGTCTCTGGAGTAAAAACTCTTCTTCCAGAGGGGCTAAGTAACCTAGGTCTGTCAGCAGCATTACCGAAGCTGTGACTAAGCCGGAGAGAAGGGGCCCCTCGAGGCTCCTCACCACTAAGGCCTGGCAACCACCTCCATGCACCCGATCTCCATGTTGTGTGGATGTTCCACTTCTTTCTCTTTTTTTTTTTTTCACTTTTTTGTTGAATGTATTAGGGTGACATTGATTAAGTTATATGGATTTCAGGTGTACAGTCCTATAATACATCATATGTATATTTGTATCGTGTGTTCACCACCCCAAGTGAAGTCTTCTTCCATCACCATTTATCCCCTATACCTTCTACCTCCCCAGACCCACCTTTTCCTCCGGTAATCACCATACTGCTGTCTGTGTCTGTGAGAGTTTTTTGTTTGTTTGTTCAATCCCTCCACCTTTTTCACTCAACCTGCAACCTCCTGTGTGTTCCATTTCTGTAGCTTGAATCACTTCCCTTTTACTTAAATGATAATTCCACCATAAGCCTGCCCTTCGACTAACCCTTAACCGGCTGTGTGTCTGCCTACCATCCAGCACGGACTGCTCCCTTAACCTGCCTTCCTCCTAAGTCTTCAAAGAAGTAGTTAATGTGTAAACAGATATGTAAACATATAGAAGTCTGCTATTGTAAGGAATTCCAAAAGTGCATATTTTAAAAAGGATAGTTACTATCTTACTTATCTAACTTCGAAGTGTGATTTTTCACCATATACATATATGTATCAAGATACAAATAAAAAAGTTATTCCCAACATGCCTTAAACACCATAATTTTTATATCTTTTCCCCTGAAAGAAACAAATCTTGTTTAATTCATACCCTTTTTCTCTAAAGAGCTTCCAAATGTCTCCTTGGGGGGGCCAAGAATTATTGTTTTCCAAAATTAGCAATGTCAGCCATGACTGGGGACACTTGTAGGGCCCATTGTCACTCCGAATCAAGAAGAACACTACGTGTTAAATATGTTTATACTTTTCCCCCAAATAGCCTAACCAGGTTAAATTTTTGTCAACTTCATAATAATTCAATTACTGATAATTGACGAGGAGAAATGTCCTGATAAGACAGACATATGGGATTCCTTCAGGGAGTTCAATGAAAAAAAGGTTATAAACTTATTTAATGCAATGGTCTTTGTATGAGTGAGGGATGCTGAGAAATTTGCAAGTATACAAAACATGGTTTATTATTATTGTTTATTAATTATTGTATTATTTTGCATATGAACAACTGTAAACCTACTTTTGCCCTACCCTATATTTAATTCAATGTCCTTTGTTTTAGGCAGTAAATTAGCAACTTTCATCTGTTTATATTTGTTTTATTTATTTTGGAAATTCTCAAACATGGGCAAATGTAGAAAGAATACTTTAATGACTCTGACTTATTCATCCAGCTTCTCTGCAAAAATCGACTCATGGCCAATCTTGTTTCCTATACTTTCATCTACTGTGGACTATTTAAGCAGATATATAATTTTGTGGTTGGCAGTTAGGATGGCCCAGGCTAACCTTTCCTCCCCTGGCATATGAGGTTTAGACCCCCTGACATTTCATATCAATGTTCATATGGCTCACACCCTCCCCTCCCCTTTTGTCCCCTTGTATTTCCCTAGTCGTGGAGTAGAACCTTGCAGGAGGAACAAGGGGCAAAGAGTGACCTCAAGTGACTCCCGTGTGGGCCTGTGCACAATCCCTCCCTTAAGCATTAACCCCTGGGGTAGCATCTAGGCCTCGATTGTGTTTCAGCTCCAGACCCAGAAAAGCAGAAAAACCAGGCAAGTGATGCTATGGCTGTCATCAGGATGAAGGTCACACCCAAAAGCTGAGGAACGTTCTGTTGAGATCCTCCCATTTCCTCCCCTAAAATCTCCACCTTTAAAAACCCCTAGGACTGAGGACCTCACATGGCTCTCTCTTTGGAGCATGTCTGCACCTTTCCCACCCCCTTCCGGGGGTGGGGGGTCGTTTCCTTGCCTCTCTCTGTCTTCTGAGCTCCAAGGGCACTACTTCAGCCTCTGTAACTTGTTTCCTGAGCCCATATATTCTATGGCTCACTACTTCTACCTCCGTGACTTTCTAAATAAACTATCTTATAGTTTGAGTCTTGACTTTGTATTCTTTCTTGTCCAGAACTCAAGTCCCGAGGCTGCTGAGCCCAGGTCCAGCCCGACTCCACTGGTCTAACACCTGGTGCTGTTCTGCTGCCAATAATTTCATCATTAAGTATTTTGAAATGTATCCTTAAAAGATAAAGTTTTTCCTTAAAGATTATATTACAGTTAACAAAATATTTCTGTTTTCATTATGAAATTGAATTTGCTCTTAGTGTCACCAAACTTCAGGAAAGTAGTAGTAATTTTATACATCTATTTTGTGCATTATTCCAGGCAGGGTAGTAAGCACTTTCTGTCAGGTATCTTGTCATCATTATTATTGATTTCATAGAAGAGGAAGCTGAAGCTGAGAGAGTTTGAGACACTTGCCTACTGGCAAGTCCAGCCGGACAGGACTGCTGAAGACCAGGATTTACGAGAAGACAGTTCTTCCAGCACCAGTGACTATCTTGTTTCTCTGTTGCAAATCACATTCAGGGAGAGGAACATCCAGCATTGATCTCTGCTTCTTGGTCCCAAAAGACTGTTATAAAAACAAGTAGCTCATGAAGAAAAGAAATGCTCCTTCTCTGGTCCTTCTGGCCCATGGCCGCTTGCTGCCTTAGACACCTAAGACCACATTGTCTGGTACAGCTGTCTTCTTGTTGCAAATGATTTTTATCCACACTTTTCTTTACAATCAGCACTTCAAGAGCTACCCCCAGTTAATGAAACTTCTCTTGAATTCCCTCTTCAGTCTCCAACTCCACTGCAAAATTTCCAGCTGTAACCATTAGTAATGAATAACTAATTGTAACCAGGCTGGACTGTGGAATAAAGTGTGTAATTAAAAGTTATCTTTGTAGGAAAGTGCCATGATGTCTGCAAAGAGCTTTCAAAAGGACTGATGTTTTGAAATGCGGAGAGGGGTTTGAGGAGAGCAAGCAATAAAACAAATGTCGCAAATGTTAATAATTGGTGAGTATAGGAGATATACATGAGAAGAAGAGCATTCATCCCCGTAGAAAGTGTGTGTGTGTGTCCATGTGCGCATGTGTGTGAGAGTGCAAGAGGGTGGAGGGAGAGAGGAAAAGAGACAGAACAAGCAATGTTGTATTGGTACATCAGTCAAAGAGTTAGAGCAGAGTGAATGACTCTCCCCTTTCTCTTCTTTCTCAGCGGGAAACCAAGTGAAGGGCGGGAGCTGCAGCCACAAGTCTTTCATGCACAGAGTGGCCAGAAAGGAGAGCAACCGGGCTGAGAACCAATTCTGAATCCTCGTCCAAGCACGAGTGTTTCTCCAGTGATAGCAGTGGTTCCCAGACTTGCAAATTTCATGGGCTAGTGAAATTTCAAAACTACTTTGGAGGTTGATACAGAGAGGATAACTTTTTACTTTGCCAAGTAAGGACATTAAAACAAAAAATGTTGTCATTTATTATTACCATACAAGGTACCTTTCTTTTAAACAGTATATATTTTTTTTAAGAAAGTACATTTTAACACCCCCAAAGTGAATGTGTTTCACTTTAGCAGAGGTGGCTATGGTGTCCTTATTTTTCTATTTAATGTGTTTTTGAATTAGACTTTTAGCTCCAAATATACAAATCTAAACAAGCAACTTAAACACCAAATGCAGGGAAGCTGCAGAGTGAAGTCCACTGTTCCAGCAGGTTCTGCGGGACTGAGAGTTCCTCCCCAACCTTTCCCTCTGCTCCAGTGACCATGGTTCCCTTCATATGCAAGGTGGCAGCAGCAGTCCTTGGCCGCATGCGGAAGAGACAGCCGAAAGCAAAGAGCAGAGGAGTAAGAGTGTTCCCAGGAGCCCCCAGCAAATGTGCCTTTAGGACAGAGTGGCCAGGACTGAGCCACACTCCATGTCCTGGCAGCAGTGAGGCTGAGAGCATCTGCAGGACTTTCCTGCACTTGGCGTTTAAGCTGGAAGCTGCCTCTGCTATGAGGGGCAGGGCTAGGGTCAGTGCAGGAACCCAGGAACAGCCTCGGATCCCTGAAAGGCTCCTCTGGGTCTGGCATGAATCCAAAGTCTGATATTTGGGAGCTAATCACTTAGCGATTCCCATGCTGAGGTCTTCATTGTCTACTGAGCCTCTAAAAGGTGCTTCATTTAGATATCCACCGTCTAAGAGGTGCTTCATTTAGTTTCATCCAAGTTTAGAGCAGAGGTCTGTGTAAATAACTATTAAAGTCTTGCCTCACCAAGTGATATTATAGCTCTGTTGAAAAAAGCTGAGTGACACCCCATCATTTTACCCCAGTCACATAGGAACAACTACCCTATGAACTGCCTTATTGAATTATTGAATTGCCTTATTGAATTATTCATGAAAGCAAAGGTCTGCAGACCCACAGAACTGGCCTTCCCTTGTTACACAAAGGAAATTGTGACAGCTCCTAGTGGGAATTAGTGTAATTAAAATGAACTGTTTACCAACATGACAAGCTATGGAAAATGCGATAACCCACAAATAATTTTAAAACAACATTTTAGCCTGCAGCTGAAGTCTCTTTCATAACATGTGCCATCACTAAAATTATATGAAAGATAAATTATAATTTTAATAAAAAAACTGAAGAAACAGATTTCCAGGATGACAATGAAAAATTAATATAGAATCTCTCTTCTCCCAATCTAACAAAGCAAACGGAAGAAATAAAAATCACCAGCAGCAAACAAATGAAAGAGGCAGAATAATTTTCAGCTGTCAATATTGAAAAATGGTAGTGGAAGAAAAATCTCGTGCAGCCCACACTTGGACACGACTTCGAATTGTGCCCCCACCCATCATAAATGGTATTTAGAAGAGAAGGTGGGTCAACAAAATCCTTAAAAATTCTCACTAAGCTGAGAATTTCAAGGATTTCTCAAACCTGGGAAGAAGCTGACTGAGACTAAGTAGATGGCCATGGGAAAAACAGGTCATTCTAGAGCAGAAGTCCCTGCCCACCACAACTATAGAGATAAAAGAAAGAAAAGGCTGTGCTCTGCCTGGGAACTGTCACCACAATATCTATAGCAATTTGTGCTCATATCTGAAATGATATTTAAAAAATTATTGTTTTGTCCACCTAAATTCAATTAGACTTAATTATAGTGACCGTTGATATTAATTAACTATATCTAACATTTCTTCACAGCTACACACGTGCCTTCTTCAAAGCCATATGGTTTATATGTTCTGGGTTCTTCATTCACAATCTAAAAAATGAACAAGTTTATTTAAAACATTACCTTTTGCCACAACCTCACTCATCATTGGAAGCTGAGCATTTATAGGCACGAATTTCCCCACAGGCTTTCTCCAAAGTCTTAGACAGGGAACCCTCTAATGCCAACCCCTGAGACCTACTGGTTACCCTCAATGTCCCTTTCCTAACAGCCAGGTAGTGTACCCAGATTATTTTCCTCAAACTTCTAGGACAACCTCAACTTTCTACTTTAATTACAATTAATGAAAACAACTGGGTGACTTCCAGCCAAGATGGAGGGATAGGTGGATACACTGTGGCTCCTCACACAACCAAAAGAAGGACAACAACAAATTTAAAAACAAAAAACAACCAGAAGCACCAGAAAGTCAAACTGTATGGAAGTCTGACAACCAAGGAGTTAAAGATTAAACATTCATCCAGACCAGTAGGAGGGGTGGAGACGAGCAGCCAGGGTGGGAAGGACTCACAGCAAGGCAACAGCTGGAGGACCAGGCAAGGCAGCGGCTGGAGGAGTGGGCCATCCCACATTTATGTGTGGATAGACTGGGAGGAACAACTGGGGAGTGAGAAAGCCTGAGTAACCCAGGGTTCCAGTGCAGAGAAATAAAGCCTCAAAACCTCTGACTGGGAAAACCTTTGGGGGTTGAGGTGGTGGGAGAGACTCCCAGCCTCACAAAAGAGTTCATTGGAGAGACCCAGAGGTCCTACAATGTACACAAACCCACCCACCCGTAATTGCACCAGAAGGGGCCAACTTGCTTGTGGGTAGTGGCAGAGGGGACTGGAAGCCGGCAGAGAACTAAGCAGGTAGCATTGTCTCCTCTCAGACTCCTCCCCCACATGCAGCACCGCAGTGCAACAGTGTCGGTTGCCCTACCCTGGTGAATACCTAAGGCTCCACCCCTCACTGCATGACAGGCTCACTGAAACCAAAAAAAAAGAGGCCGCAGTGAAAGAACAGATCAAGGCTCCAAAAATAGAACTAAACAATGAAGAGACAGCTAACCTATCAGATGCACAGTTCAAAACACTGGTAATCAGGATGCTCACAGAACTGATTGAATATGGTTGCAAAATAGAAGGAAAAGTGAAGTCTATGAAAAGTGAAATAAAGGAAACCAACAGTGAAGGGAAGGAAACTGGGACTCAGATCAATGGTTTGGACCAGAAGGAAGAAATAAACATTCAACGAGAACAGAATGAAAAAACAAGAATTCAAAAAAATGAGGAGAGACTTAGGAACCTCTGGGACAACTTTAAACATTCCAACATCTGAATCATGGGGGTGCCAGAAAGAGAAGAGGAAGAGCAAGAAATTGAAAAGTTATTTGGAAAAATAATGAAGGAGAACTTCCTAATCTGGCAAAGGAAATAGACTTCTGGGAAGTCCAGGAAGCTCAGAGAGTCCCAAAAAAGTTGGCCTCAAGTAAGCACACACTAAGGCACATCATAATTACATTAGCCAAGACTAAAGATAAGGAGAGAATCTTAAAAGAAGCAAGAGAAAAGGCAGTTACTTACAAAGGAGTTCCCATAAGACTCTCAGCTGATTTCTCAGAAGAACCCTTACAGGCAAGAAGGGGCTGGAAAGAAGTATTCCAAGTCATGAAAGGCAAGGACCTACATCCAAGATTACTCTGTCCAGCAAAGTTATTATTTAGAATGGAAGGGCAGATAAAGTGCTTCCCAGATAAGGTCAAGTTAAATGAGTTCATCATCACTAAGCCCTTATTATAAGAAATGTTAAAGGGACCTATCTAAGAAAAAGAAGATAATCAAAACTATGAACAGTAAAATGACCACAAACTCACAACTATCAACAAGTGAACCTAAAAAACACAACCCCCCCCAAACTAAGCAAACAACTAGAACAGGAACAGAATCACAGAAGTGGAGATAACTTGGAGGGTTGTCAGTGGGGAAGGGGAAAATATACAGGGAATAAGTAGCATAAATGGTAGGTAGAAAATAGGCAGGGGAAAGTTAGGAATAGTATAGGAAATGTAGAAACCAAAGAATTTATATGTACAACCCATGGACATGAAGTGATGGTGGGGTAGAATGCAGGTGGGAGGGGGTGTGCAGGGAAGAGGGGAATAAAGGGGGGAAATGGGACAACTGTAATAGCATAATCAATACAATATATTTTAAAAATAAAGAAAGAAAGAAGAAAAAAAGAAAACAACTGTTTCCTAATAAATTTCATTCAATGTCTTCTAATCAGGAGTATCTTCAGCAATTTTTTATTTCCAACAGTATAACTCCAACAGCTATTCCATATAATATAATATAATATAATATAATATAGATACATCATTAATTAAAATTAACAGTCCTTGTCATAACCATTTTAGGTTTTATTCTGGCATTTGAACTCAAACTTGGAACACAAAATCTAAAATTTGATCATTTTCAAACATACTCAAATTCTAAAAAGTTCTTGGATATTTTCCAACTATTAGATATGGCTTCCCACCATTCATTAATTTATCAGCAAACCAAAAATCAGCATCATTACTACTAGACCTAATTTGACTAGAAACTGTGCTACCAAAATCCATTTCTCACTTCCAAATAAAAATTTTTACACTAATTTCTGATAAAAAGGCCTTGCTAAATGATATTCTTTTCTTTTTTCCTCATTGAATTAATTATAAGTCAAATTCTATTTAATTTCCACTAGTAATATTCAGAAGACCAGAACATCAATAAACAAGAATTGACCAGTAACTACTACCAATCAAGTCTCATAATGATATAATGCAGCAATCCCTATAGCCTTTTTGCAAAACAAACAAAATCCCCCAAATCTCCAGTATCATAAATCACCTGAATCCCCCAACTATTAAACTTAAATACAATTTCTACCTCAAAATCTTTCAAGACATATAAAATTATCACAACCTCCATTAAAGCCCCAAAAGAAATGTTTTCTAAGACAGTTATATTAGAAACTCAGATTGCAGGATATTACTCAGTAGCCATAGCCATTATATAACCAAAACTCACCAACATTCCCTCCAAATAAATTTTTAAACTATTAAATCTAAAAAAGATACACCAAAATCCATCACAATACTACAACCAATTTCACCACTTACAATGAACCCTAACTCCACCATAAATGGGAGAGAGTTTTTTAAAAAAATAACAACTCTAAAACCAATCACAAAACAGCACTTAAAATAAATACAATACACATCATCATTCTTCTCCCATGGGACTTAACCATGACCAATGACATTAAAAATCATCAGTGGATTTCAACTAAGGATATTAATGACCAACATCTGAAAACCTCACCCATTAATCAAAATAATCAACAACTCATTTATTGATTTACCAGTCCCATGAATTTTTTCATCGTGATGAATTCTGGCTCCCTCTTAGGAATTTGCTTAATTTTACAAATTCTTGCAAGACTATTTCTAGCCACAAACTGTATATCAGACACAATAATTGCCTTTTCCTTCATAACCACATTGCCAAAGAAATAAACCATGGTGGAATTACATCATATTTACGCGCCAATGGAACATCTGTATTTGTCATCTGTTTATTCACTCATGTAGGATGAGGCCTATATTGTGGATCCAATGCCTTCCTAGAAACATGAAGCATTGCAATTATCCTATTGTTCATAATGTTAACCACAGCATTCATACGCTACTTCTACCATGAGGTCAAATATCCTTCTGGGGTGCAACGGTCTTTGCACATCTCCTTTTAGCCACTCCTTACATCAATACCAGTCTAGCTGAATAGGTCAGAGGAGGAATCTCAACTGATAAAGCTACAGTCACCTGACTCTTCACCTTCTATTTCATCCTCCCATTCATTATTTCAGTCCGTGTAATTGTTCATCTATTATTTCTTCATGAACCAGGATCCAACAATCCATCAGAAATTTCATCTGACATAGATAAAATTCCATTCCACTCATACTACAGGATTCAAGATATTCTAATTAACTTTTATTTTTAATTTAGGTATTGTTCATTTCTTCCGGGAGAACCAACATTTATACTCCAGCCAATCCCCTCAACGTTTCTCCAAATATTAAGCCAGAATGATATTTCCTATTCACTTATGCAATTCTGTCATCCATGCCCAGTAATTAGGCAGCATACTAGCCCTACTTTTCTCCATTCTAACTCGAGCTATCATCCCGATACTTTGTACATCAAAACAACAAAGCATAATATTTCAATCCCTTAGTCGGTGATTATTTCAATTGCTAGTAATAGCAGATCTACTAACATTAACATGAATCGGAGGACAACCAGTCCAACATCCATTTATTGTCATCAGTCAGCTAGCATCAGTCCTGTATTTCCTTCTCATTCTTATACTTATACCACTTACAAGTAATATGGAGAGCAATCTTCTAAAATGAAGAGTCTTTGTAGTGTATTTGTTATCCTGGCCTTGAAACCAGAAAAAAAAATACTTCTTCTCAAGAATGTCCTAAGTGTCTGTTGACAGATAAACGTATAAAGAAAATGTGGTATATACATAAAGTGGAATATTATTCAGTCCTGAAGAGGAAGGAAATTCTGACATATACCACAAAATGGATAACACTTGGGGACATTATGCTAAGTGAAATAAAGCCACTCTAAAGCAGTAGAATATTGATGATTCTACTGCTATGAGGTACCTAGAGCAGTCAAGGTCAGAGAAACAGAATGTAGAAAGGCAGTTGCTAGAGGTGGAGGAAAGAAAGGGTGTAGCATTAGCATTCAATGAGTGCAGAGTTTCACTTGGACAAGATGAATAAATTCTGGAGATAGATGATGGTGATGGTTGTAAGACGATATGAATGTATTTGTACTACCGAACTATGTGTTTAAAAATGGTTAAGTGGTACATTTTATGTTACGTGTATTACACCATAATTAAAGAAAGAAAGCCCACAAGGACTTGCCATCTCCTAACCACTGTGCGGGTTTGAGGGAAAAATTCCAAGCCCACAGGAAAGGGATATACCACCTACATAAGTGGGTCATGATATAGAATTGTGAAGGAATGTTTTGTCATTCCCAGCTGCTCTTCCCCTTCCCCATGCTTGCCCTTTGCCACATGACTTGAAGGGGCCTCTGTTATGGAAAAGAGTCTGCATATTTACCCCACTGACTTTGGGCTTGGCCATATGACTTATTTAGTTAGCCAATGGAATGTGAGCAAATGGGGTATATACTCTGTATCTCGGTCATTGGTGATTGGCTCTTTCTTTTCTCCCCTTCTGCCATGAGATTGGCTTGTCCAAACTGGCACTGCTTGGATGTTCATTTCAGTGCATTAGAAGCACACATCCACACTAAAAACAAGAAGAAAATGTTGAGATGTGAGCACATATTCCATGTAGCAGTGAAGAATTGATCTTCTTTCCCTGCCTTCTGTCCTCTCCATAACCCTCTCCCTCACTCCCCCAGCAGAAAGAACACTTCTTGAAAATGTTGCTCTAGATAAACTGCTTCCCCCCACCACCACATGCCTGGCTCACCGATCTGGTGACTATTCTGAGATTCTGTTGTGAAATCTGTCTTCCTCCAAATTTATCTAGAGAAATGAGAGGTCCCATCCTTTTGAGCTCTTGGGAAAATCCTGGAGCTCTTGCTGGAGCAGCAGAAGAGAAAGGCCATTGCTTCAGACAGACAGGAGTGTCCAAACCTGGAGCGGAGAGAACGTTTTTCAGAACAGCCCCATGCCTCTCAACTTTCCTCTAATGGACATAAATACACCCACCATTGCAATTGCTTTTCTTCCCTATTCCAATATTCAAAATTATTCTACTCCTAGTCGAGATGTGTAAGTTGCTAAATCTGGGGCAGGTCTCTTCTTTCCCATTGTAACTCTACAGGAATTCTTGCCTGTTCCCTCAGAGTCTGCCCAAAATAGGTACAGTTATGAGAGCTGCCGCTGCCCACAGAGAGCAGGCTGCTGTCCACAGGTCTGCGGAGCAGGCGGATGGGATAAGAGGGGGGTTTTGCTAAGAAGGCCTGTGGCAGAAGCCTGGATGCACACACTTGCCAGACAGAAAAATAGCCCAAGATGATGTTCTCAACTTATTCTTGATGGCTAGTTTCTAGCTGCTGTCCTAAACACAGAGTTAGAAACAGTCTGTGCTTGGAGGGTTTGCAGTCAAAGCTGCTAGTGGTATGCTCTGTGCACGGGGCTGCTCAATAAATATTATTTGATGAGCTGGCAGTCTCTCAGGAGGGCAGGACAAACAAGCTCTCTGAGTAGTTTAAGCACTCAGTCCAAGAGGACAGACATGGGATTCTGCCAGAAGTCAAAGCCTGGCCTCACTGGGAAATAGTAACAAAATGATAAATAATCATCTCTGTTTATGAGCAGGGAGCTTTTTACACCACACAACTAAGGGACTTTTGAACACAGCACCAGACCCTACCCAGTGGTCTCAAGAAGCTTTGAAGGTCAGGTTCATGCCCATTTTTGAGGAGGAGAAGTTGAGTTGTGGACACATGAGTCAGCTTTTCCAACGTCATGTGGTACAAAGAGCCCTAGAGTTAGGTTTCCTGCCTCCCAGCCAAAGGAGGCATTTTTTAGACCTCTCGCCTCCTTCACATGACTCTTCTGTTACAATGTCACTCGCCAAACATCCAAAAAATTCTACAGCCCAGCACGGCTTTGGCTTTGAATTCAAGTTGGCAAAGAATTGGCGACATGAAATGGAGACCTGCCCACAAAGGGGCAGGAGAACAGTGGAGTAAGAGAGAGTGTGGCCTAGGTCAGTGTCCTCTGCGGGAGGGAAGCAGACAGACACCAGACACATCTGCTGTCCCTGATGTGTGGTCCCCTGGAGCAAAAACAGGAGACATTCACCCCCCAGTGCTCAGATGGCCATCTGAGACACTGCACAACAAAACTGGCAAATAACAGACTCCACACTGGGCTGGCTTGGCTCAGACCTATCTCTGAATATGAGCACATGGCTCACACTCCCCGGGGAGTGCCCACAGGAGCCACTGCCTCCATTCAGCTAGCCAGAGACAGTTTGAACTGCCTAGAACCAAGTTAAAACAACAAGAAAACTAAATGGCTTCCCACAGGCATAGTTTCCAAGTTGATTATCAGCAAAGGGCAGAATCAACACACTGAATTATCCTGAAAGAATGAAATGGAAACCAAATAGTTTAACCAAAGAGGTAAAATGCTTAGTTTTTTTTAAAGAATTCACCAGGCATCACCAAAGAGGATAAAATGCAAAACAGGAGTTGCCAGTCGGTAGAGACTTGGCATGCTGCACGCGGCAGGCCAGCTGTCCAAGACGACAGGATTGTTGTTGGTGGGTACGGGCCTCCGGGGAGAAGGGCCTTGGATGGTGTTGCCATGGCCCGATCACAGTTGTTTACATCTGTTCCTTGGAACACTAAAACAGCATTGTATTCCAGGTCCTGTGCCTCGGAAACCTAGCTGCCGCCTGCTTGGAAGCACAGACATAATCTTCCAAGGCCCGGTCAACCAGAGGGCACAAGGTAGCACTGTGGCAGAAAAAGCACTGGGTGACAGCTCAGAAGAGCTATGTGTAGTCCACCTCAGTCTCTCTTACCTGTCTGACATCACTGGCTTCAGTTACTTCGAGGTCAAGTGGAGCTAATACTTACCTACCCAAGGTGTTGATGTGAGATTCAACTGACATCCTGTGTGTCAATTGCAAGATCTCAAGTTGTTGGTGTGCCGGGACTATTCCCTCATTGCCTTGGTTTGTGGTAGGTCTCAAGATGATCCTGTCCTGCTTGACCTGCCACACCCCCTCGATTGGTAGAGTGTGTGTGTACACTGTCTCACTGGACACATCTATGGATTGTCGCTCCTGCTGGTGACTGTCAACTGGTGACTGCAGCGACTCCCAGCATGTGTCCCTGTCCTTGAATGTATTTGCTGGTGTCCAATGTTGGTTCTAATTCAAGTAAAGATACTAAATATTCCAGCAAGGCTTTGTGTCTCATAAACCTGACCCTAAGAATCAATCCTACAGAAGAGCATTTGCCAAATCCTGAGAATTGGCTCTATTATGTCCACATTAGAGGAGAGAACTTCGAAGCTAGGACTGAAAACTGAAATGCAACACTTAATGAGATGAAAGGGTTGGGATGATCACTATGAATGCAGGAAAACAAACTTAGAAATCATGAATTCAAGTCAGATAGCAAAGGACTAAAACTGATACATTTTGGGGTGTCTGTTCAGCCCCTCTTCTCTGAGAAGGCCCTCCCCATCCATCAGTGTGAGCCTCACAGCCACATTTGTGTCCTGTGGCGTTGCCTCCTTTGCAATAGCTGAGCAGATGGAAGCTTGGTGTGGAGGGCAGGAAGGGATGTGGAACTGACAATGTGGAGCTGGGATTCAAGGATGCAGCCAGACTCGGGGCATGGCTGGACCTGAGGGACATGTAAACCTGTGCACTGTGGGACAGACATTTCTGCCATGTGCACAGAGGTGCAGAGAAAGCTGATCTAATTAGAGAGAAGAGAAAGCAGACACACAGAGACATTCAGAGATGAGAACCCATATGGCCTCAAGGAGGGTGTGGGGGCTTTAGTTCCCGACAGGGTCTCAGGGTGTGATTCCAGCTCCTTGGGAAACTCAGCTCCTTCTCTGCTATTTCATGAGATGATATGAATTCTCATATCACATCTTCCTTTTTTTCACTTACATGAGAATGAGTTCATTTCTATTATTTGCAATTTTAATAATCTTAAGAAACTCAAGAATCTTACAGGTCAAATGAAGATGTTTGAACTTTATTTCAGACGCAGTGGGGACAGTACGCAGCCAGTAAGTTAATAAGCAGCCCCCAGACTTAAAGGAAATGCTGAGATGTATCTGGTGCAACATCCTGTACACACACAAAAGCCACTCAGTAAAGTCCAGAGAGGACCTGATCGTGTGAAGGACATTCTACTTCGGCAAAGGAGAGGAAGACAAGGAGAACAAACTGGTGATAGGTCTTACTAAACTTCATGACAATGTAATGATCTGTTCTTCAGGAAATAATGCCGAGGGCCTCAATTTCTTCTAGGTAGTCTCTTTTTCGAGTAAGTCCATATATTCTGGCATCTAGTAGTCTTCAGATGGTACAAGAAAGGCAATATTTATGGAGCTTTCTTTTATGATGTTAATTATAGACAGTTGGACATGCACTTAAGAATACTTCTGAGTAAAGATGTTTCCCAAATACATTTCATATAAATCCCCGTATAAATATTAAACACTTCCTTTTCCGTGAGGCAGCAGTACTTCTCGGCTCCCTGTGTGCTGTTGTGGAGACTGCACTGGGGGCCGGAGAAGAATGGGCATGGGTAACTGGGAGGATGAGCACGTAAATCATCATATGAGGGGACTTAAAGGATGGGGGCTTGGACCAGAGACTCTTTGGCATGGAGATGAATTCTGAGTTTTTATACCTGTCTTAAAATATTTTAAAGAGTTTCAAGTTGGAAAGAATTAGGCTTGTCATGGAAAGAGGAAACTACAGGGGCATCTTTCTTGTCCAAAACAAGAAATATTGTACTAATATTTGTAGTTGGTGTGTTTTTTGTACCTCTTCTTCTGGGAACAGCTACTGTGCTTGGCCCCACAATGAGTCAGTCATGGAATCCAAAGCATTGTTTGGTGTGTGAATCAGCAATTTCCCTTTCCATTGGTGTCTTAGTCTATTGGGGCTTCTGTAACAAAATACCACAGTCTGGGTGGTTTGCAAACAACAGAAAATGATTTCTCACAGTTCTAGAGGGTGGGAATTCCAAGATCAGGGTGTCAGCATGTTCACTTTTGGGCAGGGCACTCTCTCTGGTTCATAGCTGGCGCCTTCACGCTGTGTTTTCACATGAGCAAAGGGGTGAGGGAGCTCTGTGAGGCCTCTCTTATAAGAGCACCAATGCCATTCACAAAGGTTCCTCCCTGATGCCCTAAGCACCATCCAAAGGCCCTATGTACTATTACCATTATCCTTGGGTATTAGAATTTCAACAGATCAATTTGGGAGGAACAAAAGCACTCAGACATTAGCAAGCAACTGAAAGAGTTTTGCCCAGGACCTATATATCGAAGGACAAGACAGAAGCAGAGTGTCTCTCAGCACTTGGTTCCCATCAGAGGCCATGCTCACAGAGGCGCAGAAAGCAGCTTTTTTAACATTGGGGGAAGTGAAAAATCCAGATGTCATTTGCACTAATGCCAGCTTCTTGGTCACTGAGTGATGGTAATATTCTTCCTTCACAAATTACTGATGAGCAGAAAACAATGCATGGCACATGCCACAGAAGTACACAGAAAAATGCTGTGGATAAATTAGGATTATACTCAGTTATGATTTAAATGTATTACTCAGTTCATATTCATTAATATCTACTGCCCCTGTGAGGCAGTAAGTTCCTTGAGGACAGGGTCTGGGTTTTGTTCTTGTTGTTGCTGTTGTTCTGTATCACAGGTTCTGGCACAAACATTTTGAAAGAATTGAAATACACATAGAGTGTTCGTTTGTTTTTAATAGCTTGAGGCACTTAAAGGAAATTACTTACTTGAATTCAGGGACTAACCTGAACTACAGAGTGCACAGTTTCAGTTTGTGCTACCATAACAAAATATGACAGACTGGGTGACTTAAATAACAGATATGCATTTCTCACTGTTCTGGAAGCTGGGAAGCTCAAGATCAAGGTGCTGGAAAATTTAGCTCTTGGAGAGGGCCCTTTCTTGACTTGTAGACAGTCACCTTCTCTCTGTGTGCTCGAACGGCAGAGAAGGAGAGAGAGCTCTGGCATCCCTTCCTCTTCTTATAAGGACACTAATCTTATCATGGGGGCCCCACCCTTATGACCTCACTAAACCTAATTACCTCTCAAAGTCCCACTGCTAAATACTATCACATTGGGCTTAGGGCTTCAATATGTGGTTTGAGGGAACACAAGCATTCAGTCTACAGCATACACTTATTAGGAAAAGAAAATCTTCCTGACTTATCCAGCTGCACTCTTCCTTTTGGAAGAAAGCTCCTTAAGGCTGTGCACTGGGTAGAGTTCGAATTTTCCATTTCCCTGAGGACAGTGGAAGGCAGCCTGCCATACGGGGGTGTTTGAAGCAGGCTCTTCCATATCCCAAGATGGGGTTGTCCCTCTTGGCAGAATGTCCTGTTGCTGTGACATTATGTCAGTGTCAGATTTCTTATCTTAGCCTCGCATTTGACAAGACATGGCGGCTTCCCTCCAGAACTCAGCCAGGGGGAAATCAGCCCCGCCACACCCCAGACAGAAAGCACCGTGACTCTGCAAGCTGAACCTCATCAGGCTGATCCAGGGCAGCAGAAACCGCTGGAATGTCCTAGCAAGATTTCTTGTGGCTTCAGCCCCTTTAGTGGCCATTATTATTGCTCTCTGACCCCACTTATCCATCCTCAAGGCCTCTCAGATCACCCCAGGGCAAAAACCTCAGATCTCAACACCAAAAACAGTTGTCAGTCACCATCCAAAAGCATCCACTGGATGCTGGAAACACTGAACACGTGAAAACTGAGGGGGAATTTGAGGGTTTGTCGTCCTTTTTCTTTTTAAAAAATTTTCATAGAGGCCTTTACTGGGTGAGGGTGACCAGAGAGAACTTTGATCTCTATTCCTGGAGAGGGAGAATATGTAAAAAATCATTTAATTATGACATTTGGGCTTAATATTCACAAGCACGAAGTTTTCCAACACTCTTCCACAAAGCCGCTCAGCCTCCAAATGACTTCAGCTGCTCCAAGACACTCCACTCTGTGTCTGGGGCATCACTTTGATTTACAGAGCATTTCAAAATATTTATATATTTTTTAGGGTTTCCATCACAGCCTCAGCCAATAACCTGCTGTGTTTGAAAATGTCTGGGTAGTAATTGTCATTGTTTGTAACAGCTATTTTGGACTCCAGTGAGCACCGTGGCATTTCGTAGAATCTAGGAATGCAATTACCAAAGTTGTATATATAATCCAAGTGACCTCCTGGCTTCAGAAGCTCAACCCCTAGAGAAAAAAAAAAGGATAACAACAGCAAAACATTTGTTTAATTTTTCTTCTGTAGTTGGTCAGTGGTAGGTGGATTATATTACGGCCAATTTGGCAAAAAGATGATTAGTGTAACAATTCCTTATAAGTACAGAACAACGATGAATTAAACATACAAGAAAGAATATGACTGGCATGTTCGGCTCTGCTGACCCACTTTTCTACCTAAGCGTTTGAGGAGGAAATTAGATACTGAGGGGACGTCTGGGTCCTGTAATGACTCATCCTTCATGATGCCAGAGATTGTTTTTTACCAATTAAAAGAGGGCACTTTAATGTCACTTAAAAACAGGTTGCTAAGTCAAGAAGTTGGTGTGTGGGAAAAAAAAGAAGAAGAAGAAAAACTATCCAATAAGAAAGAGACCAATGAATTTACAAGTTGCACTGTATGTTATGAGGGATTTAGGTTTTTTTATCTTATCAGTTTCTGACAGGCTTGGGTTACTTCCAAATTATTTTCCCCTCTCCCGCTGTTTCTTTTGCTTTCAGATACTATCTGGAAGCTACCCTGTTAAAGTCCTCCCATAGTGTGAAAGAGTTGTTAGACCTAAGTAAAGAATTGATAAATAGGATCTCTCCATTTCCAAGCAGATCAGTAATTTGGGTAACTCTTGGGAGAAATACAGAATTGCCAACAACAGTCTCAAAACACCCAGGCTTCCTTTAAGAATAAAAGCAATAATTTGTCAAGTAGAAATACCCATGATCATTTTTGCTGGTACATACCTCACAGGCATACACGACAACTCCCACTCACCCACCCGAAGGCGTGTGCAGCGCACCCTACGCCATGGTTTTCCCTCAGATCTAACACTGGATGGATGACATCGCTCCCTGTGACCCAAACAGTCTGGGGTCCATTTGTATTTATTTCAGTTCTCTACCAGCCCTTTCACTTTACCTACCGTTGCCTCATTCTCGCATGAAATTATATCAAGTATAGACAAATATCCCTTCCACACCCCACACTCCCCCCAAACAACACATTTGCCCTGAAGCACTGCTCTGAACCTTCAGCCAGGCTCCCCAGACATCTATGAGAACAGCAAACGCAGTGCGCCAGGCGCACACACGCGGCTGTCTCCGAAGCAAAGCATTGCCAGCGAGTCTCCGTGGGGGAAGAGCTTCGTCAAGACAGGCTAATCGTTCCCAGTCGAGCTGGGTGCCGCAGGACTGTGTGTAGACAGCTGTCTGCCATGGTTACAGAGGAGGCAGCCGGCCTGGAGAGGCTAGGGGGGGCCCTGGACCCAGAGGCAGGCCGTACTCAGATAGTGGCAGTAATAACTACATCTAAAGTGTCCGCCACCTAAAGAGGTGACCTCATCTGCAGTCTCTTGATAAATCATCCAGAAAACTACAGCAGGAAATTGTCCTTGAGGAGGATCTCCAGTTTTTTTCTTTTCAGATTATGCACATGACCAAGATAAAGTATCTTAGTGGCTACCGTTTACATAAATTATATGGCTCTGAAATGCCAATTTTGTATCCAGACAGGCACATTTTCAGCCAAAGGAGCGCTTATAATGTAAGCTTTGCTAGGTACTTCCTCCTTCTTTCCATAATATTCAGTTACCCTGGTTTGTCTTTTATTACAGTAAGCATGGCTTTTGATTAAAGGAAATGAAAGCATTGACATTTTTGTTCACTCATTCATCTATTTTAAAAGGAGACTGATGCTTTTGTGATGTAAAGATGTCCCCTGGGAAGCAATGACAGCCTCTGCTGGAAGTGCGGATTTAACAACAAATACATTATTCTTCCAAAATTTTTCCTTGTGCCAGGAAAGCAAAGTGACCTGAGCTTGGTGGGGAAAAGCTGCTCTGTCCATGTGAATTCAAGGCCACGGAAAGGGCTCCAAACCCTCCCTTGTTGCCGAAATGCCTTACACCCTGAGCTAGCAAATTAACCCTTTAATACGTCCTTACCTCTATTAAAGTTGGGGTGTCGAGGGATTGAGGGAGCTACACATTTATCATTCTTTATTTATGCCTGAGTCTGAGTGAAAGATTTGAGAGCAGACTTTGACAGAAGAAAATCATAAAATTTGAAAGCCTGAAGAGTCCCTAGAGAGCGTTCAAACTCGATCTCCCAGCCCTACACGATGCTCTTTAAGTTCTGGAATACCACCAGCCAGTCTAGGGGACAGGTCTATAGGAGGGTTGTTGCCTGGAATTCTATCACCAAGTGCTATTGGTCCTAATTCTGTAGTTTGGAACAAAATACACATTATTCTTCTTCTTTTTTTTTTACTAAAAGGACTTCATATATCCACTCAATCCTCTGTGCTCTGGGTTTCGGTCTCTGTTCTTTCCACCTCTCTTCTGGTATGATTTCCAGATCCTTCATGCCCTAACTGCCCACGGGTCAGTGTTGAGAACCTGTGGTGCCTGGAACCTAACAAGATATTGCAGGTGCTCCGTGGAGCGTGTTCTCTGATGCAAACAATACAATTCTCTTCATGAAGTCCACTCTCCTATTGAGCTCAAGACCAAATTTCTTCCCCATGAACTGGTATCAAGCTATGACACCCCATTCTATACTTACTAGAAATGTAAAATTTATGAGTATACTTATCCATGTTAAATTCACCTTGATGTTTTCAGTCTTGGTTGTATCTTGATTCTGACATCCTTGTACCTGCTATCCAACATAGTTTTGTGTCATTCTCAAATGTGACAAACAGGTCTCCTACATATGTTTATCAAAATCATGGATAATAACATTGAATGAGATGTCAGCAATGTCTGAGATTGTAATGCAACTGAAGACCTCCTTCCAGATGGAAACCTGTACACTAAATGGTGTTGTTGCATTCTGTTCCTGTAACTGAGCAGACAGGGACTCATCCATGTAGCACCTTGGTGAACAACCCAACAATTAATGCTGGAAGAAACAGGTTTTTATTTAAAATATTCCAACATTAAGGGGGCTCAGAACACTTATGCTTGGAGCCCTCCTTTCCCACAAGACCCAGCACTTCCCTTGTTCCCCAAATGGCTATAAGCCAAAACCAACCCCCAAAATTCCCCATTTCCTTATCTTAAGCTGGCTGTGCAAATAGTCCTCCAGCCTCTCTGGGAGGTACCAAAGTCGCCATCCTTTTGCAGCAGCTCTCGCCTACAGGATCTACAGCATGCTGTCATCGGCCTCTGTGTTATGGTCCAGGAAAGCATGTACTGTGGGGCACTGGATCATGGTGAAGTCCAGGAAAGACGTAAGTCCCAAGAATCCAGATAAAGTCTAGGTTTGCATGGTAGCAGGTCAGTGACTTGCAAGGAAGGGTCCTTGGTGGCTTTGGAGTCCACTGGAGTGCACATGGTCAAAGCAGCCCATCTGCTTTCTTACTAGCCCATGGCAGACCAGCTCCTACAACCCACATGGCTCCTTCCTGGTAGCTGCCCGCCCTTTGTTTTACTCTGACCTGGAGCCTCCTGCGTGACCTCGTCTCCAACGCCTCCCACAATGAGCTACATTTGCCACTTTTCTGTATAGCTTTCATTCTCTCAGCTGCCATCTTCAGTCAGGGCAAAAGTGACTCAGTGGTTCAGGGGGACCCACTTCCCTGACGGCATCATGAGTCAATATATATCCTGAAAGTCACACCCACCTTGACCCAAGATGTCAGCACAGCTATTAATCTAGCTACCAAGTTGTCATTGTAATGTAATGTATTTTAATCCTATCATCTGCTTTCCCCCATCTCCTAAACCATGGGCTGTGGGGGCTTTGGGAGGGCCCTCAGTGTACACCCTGTTTCATTCTTATCCTCTTCCTCTTATCCTCTTCCTTCCATGGTTCATTTGTCTTCGTATCTCCCACAATTAACACAGTGCCTGGCACAGAGTGGCTTAATTGTTTGTTGAATGACATCCACCATATTTTCCCCCTCAATACATAAAAATAACCACTTCATTCATATCTTGCTAAGTGGAAGATAAACTCTCTCTGTATTTCCTTCCCTAATCTATTAATGTAGCAGTGCATGTAAAAAATAACTAATTCAGGGTCTTGTTCTTTCCCGACCAGGACCTGGACCTTGGCATTGCCTACCTGCCACAGTTGGGAGCACAGTGCTTTTTGGGGTTTGGCTGCACTACTGATGGAGTCCTGGTCCTCAGCTTTCTCTACCATTTCTCAAGAGTTGAGAGCCTTCTTGTACAATACCCAGGAGGCTCTTTTCTTTCACACTTCAGTTTCAATTGCCTGTTATTGGCTCTCAGCCTTTTATTATCTTTTCCTAATGTCCATGGAGCTTAGCAAGAGCTATTCAGTTTCATTGGCTTTACAGTTACGGTTTGCCTCATATACCTCAAAAGTCTAATATTTTGCTTCCTTCCATTGGTATAGCATCTCAATTCACCAACAGTAAAGGTTTTAACCATTGAACTTCTGCCTTGTGCCAGGGCCATTTGTTCTCTGCCCACCACCAAATAGGCTATAACTGATCCAGTTCCAGAACCCGATCTTGTCATCTGTCCTCCCAGACTACTCCTGATACGAGTTTCTGCAGGAAGTAGAATTTTTAAAAATTTGCATTCCTACATTTTTTCATCTCCCAGCCAGCATCTCAGTCTTTGGACACACATTCAGACTTTTTCTGACAATATTGGTTCTCTCCATGTAAATCAGCAGGTGTGAATGGGCTGAAATATGAGTTACAGAACTCATAACTAAGATTGCTTCCATAATCCTTATGGCTGGGAGGGTCATAAGCCAACATAAATTCCTGTGTTCTTCCCAGCCCCAAAATACTCACATGCGTTTCTATACATTTTCAATTTCAATGAACAATCCAAAAATAACATTAGGAAAAAAAAATCTCATTTATAATATTATCAAAAAGCATAAAATATTTAGGAATAAATTTTACCAAGAATGTGCAATATTTGTATAGTGAAAACTATAAAACATTGTTGAAAGAAATGAAAGAAGGTTTAAATAAGTGAGGTAAAGAATATTATTATGTACATTCTGGTTTACAAAGGTTGGAAGAGCTAGCACCGAAAGATCAAAAAGCTGGTGGCAACTAGGAGCTCAAATCTCTGTAACAAGAAAAAGACACAGGAGCTGGCAGAATGAGTTCTAGGAGGGAGGGATAGAGAAGGAGCTTTATGGACCAGGATAGCCAGGGAAGGCAGGATTTAGGTAGATCTTTAAAAATGGGTGACTCGAAGATTTAGACAGTGGAGGGGCATGGATTCCAGGTTGGAGGGTTTCGTAAACAAAGAAGGAACCAGGTCAGGAGCACTCAGAAGGCATGCTTATGTTGAAGGTTGGTGGAAGATAATTTCAGGGGGGTAGGCCTGGGCCAGATGAAGAGGACCTTGAATGCCAAGCTAAGACATTTGATTATAAACTTTTGTTAGTAGAGAGCCTTCAAATATTTAGATACTCCCTTAAAGAAATTGACCTATGTTATTATTTTTTCCTCTTTAAAGCATCCCCATCAGACCAGTCCCTGCTATATAAACTTATTTCTCTCCTATCATGTTGTATCTTTTTTTATTGACTTTGGTTTAAAGAACATCAGGTGTGACTCGGACACTTCTTAAGTATCAAAGTCGATTTGGGACTGTCCAGAAGCTTTCTCCAACAGGTAGTTCAGTTTTCTTTTCCCCCATCCTATTACTTCCAGTTGCATCCCTCAGGGACCATGTGAAACAATTCCATGTTCTCCTTGTGTTTATGTTCTGAGGATGCTGATAGAGTTTCCACATTCCCTCTGCTTTGAGCTTAGCCAAGGTATACATGTTTAATTCTTTTAATCTCTCCCCCTTAGTCACTCCCTCTGGCCTCTTAATCATCCTAATTGCTCTTCTCTGAATGGCAGCCAACTCAGTATGTGCATCTTCGTTGTGAGGCTGTGAGGAACATAGTATTCCACGTGTGGTCTCACTAGACCCATATATTACCTCCCAGTTTCACCATCTGATGGCTGGACATGCGGGGCTCTTCCCCTCCCCACAGTGCACATTGGCCCTATCCCTTATCTCAACAGGTTATCTTCCCATTTCCAGGTGGCCTCTTCTGGAGCTTGGAACCTGTGTTCATCACGTGTTCTTCCCCAAGCTCCCATCCCAGGAGGTCTCTGTCTTACTGGGAAGGTGGCCCAGGACCAGGCCGAGGATCTGTGGAAAATTGCCGGTAAGCTTGCATAAGCAAACCTTGGAAGAGAGGACGCTGAGGAGTGCCCAGAACTGAAGGACGCTGTGGCCTGCCATGAGCTCTCCAGCCTGCTGAGCTATGAGCGTTCAAGAAGGTGCAACTTGGAGGCTGCTTTTCTGTTTCCAATTATCCTTTTTATCTCTGCTTTGGCCCCTTTCCTTACCTAAGCATTTTCATAGCTCTCAGCCATTACTGTTTAGCTTTGTGAGGATAAATGTGAAACCAAACAAATTATAAATATCCTGTTTCAAGATGTGTTATCACTCTGTGAATAGAAACCCCCAGAAGCCTGAGTCCTTTGAAAGCTCTAGCCTTTTCTTTTTTTAAAGCTTTGAAAAAAATCCTCTGCCACTCTAAGGATGTGGTGGCAGAGGTTAAACTGCCTTTGAGAAAGCCAAATGTTTGGATTTCAGTGAAGGTTGACATGGAAACCCACCTGAGGCTTCCTCCGGAGTCTTGGGAGGAAATAAAACCCGAGATGGATATTCCTGTTGAAGGAGGAAGAGCAGCTGGGTGGATGGCAGGTACCTCCCATCTGGTTTGAGGAAGAAATTGCCTGGGGGCTCAGAAAAAGAGAACTCAATCTAGAGGAAACCATAAGCCAGAAAGGGCACAACTGTTGGGTGTGTGCAGGTGCTCTGGGAAGCCCCCACCACCCCAGAACTTTCCAGGGCTGGGGGCCTGTACCACCGAGACTGGAAAGTTGATGTTTTTATTCAAAGCCCTTTACGTGAGCAGTTTAACAACAGCAGCAGCGGCTGGCCAGCAGGCTGCAACAATGGCAGACAACGGGGCAGTGCCCTGGTGCCTGGAGGCAGGTGTGTGGACAGGTGGGCACCATCCATCCTCCAGGGCCCTGCAAATCCAAATGGAGCTTTGCAGACTACCAGCTCCTTAGTGTTAGTTGCTTCAATTGCATCCACACCTAGGAACATCACAATTACAGTGCAAAGAGTTTTTGGTTATCCTGGTATTTTTTGGAGGGTGGAATGTTGGGGCAAGGGAAGAGGAGAAAAGGGAACTATGGGGGAGAGGGAAGAGAGGGGAATATGTAGGAAGAGGAAGCAGGTGTATGTCTGGTTTCTTCCACTTTCTCTTCTCTCCTTTCGACAAGGAATCTTCCCCACAGTGATCCAGGCTGATGGGACAGACCAGCCCTTGTCCCCGCCAGAAGTCCCAGACTCTTTCTTTCTACTTTGGGTACTTGAGGATACCAGTGGAATGAAATCTTGAGATGCTCTCTGGGATTTTGAGGACCTCTATCCATCTTGAATGCCAGATAAACAAGGAATAATTTTTTGTAAAAGTATGTCCCATACAATATTTATTTGTTTGTTCATTTTCCTAAATCTGGCAGCCCAAAGTCGGTATGTATTTATGATTGTTCTAATGCAATTCGTGTCCAGACAGCAACTCTTCAAAGCACAAAGGGCCACTTTAGGCCACTGGGCACAATTTCCTGCCTCTCTCTTCTCCCCTCAAAAATTGGTGCAAGTTTAGCGTTAGGCCAAACCCTCAAGTGTTTTCTGGGGCAACTGAAGAGAGTTGAGGTGGGAGCCAAGATTAAGGGGGTGGTAGCTTAGGTCCCCTACCTAAGTCAGCAACTGAATGTCCAATGGGAGATAATGTTGCTAGAAAGTTCTGTAGTCTCCTTTATTGCAGGCATTTTGGGGACATGCTGTAAATATAAGAGTTAAATAGTAATCGCCTTTTGTAAGCAGCAACTCTTACTGGGGTTTACATTTGGGATTAATAGTAAACTCCCCAGGCCTTACTGACAGAAGAATGTAGTTGCCCGAATAAACAATATTTTCCATTAGGACTCAGGACCAATCCTCAGAACACGCGGTCTCTTCCTAGCAAGAGGCATTTCCCAACTCTGAAGTAATTTGTAATGTGCTGGGAAAACATTTTCAAAAAATGGATATCTTAGATACCATAAAAGGAAAAAACAATTCTCTCTTTTGAAGTAATAAATACCATTTGTAGCAGAATTCCTTCAGTTTGCATTGCTGAATTATTCCCTGACAATGGTTGGCCTCTAGGGCCTGTGTGGTGCCTACTGCATCGTAAGGAAGAGTCCCTGGGGCCAATGCAGGTCTGGGGTTTACTGTTCTCTACATGTTAGACATTCTTCTTGGTATACAAAACTCAGTATGCTTCCCACTTATCAGGTTACTGTAGGCTTCATGGGGCTGGCCATTCAGACAAGACGTGGAAGGCCCCCAGATGGTGGAATTCTGTTATGCTGTCACCCAGAAACCACTGTGTCTTCAGCCTCCCCAACCCAAGAGGTACGATGAATTATCAACACTTCCTGAGGAATACCAACTCTCTAGCTACCGCTTGCCTCTCCTTCCCATCCTGACCTCCACATCACCCTCCAGATTTCAGTGAGACAGCATCTCAAGAAAGAAAGACAGCACTTGGACGAGAAACATGAACGTGCCAAGAAGCACAGAAAACATATTGTTCTCCTGGGAGGTCTCCAACAGCTCCAGAAGGACTCTCTTGAAAGGGCTCTCGGTCAACTCCAGCAGCGCTGCTCACTCCGCCCCCTGGTGCCCGTGTGTGCAGGTCTTCCAGCAGGCAATGCCTTCCTCCCCTCTGCCAGTGAGGTCGTGAGCAGCTTTGGAGGGTCCTGCCTCCCCAGGGGGCCAGGAAATCTTTCTCACCCTGTGTGTCCTGTGCTTAAGGCTGGGATTCCTTTCCATTTCATTGCTTCAACAAATATGTGTTGATTTCCTAACTGTGTCCACAACACCCTTTACGCTGTCAAAGGAGGCAGGCTTGAGGATGGATGTGGGGTTCTGAGTCTGTGGGGAGTGATGAGGACTGGGGAATGGCAAGCATGGGGCATGCAGGAGCTGACAGCAGTAAAGCTGCTGTCTGCCCAGTGTCTGGGACTGAGCCTGGCACAAAGCAGATGCTCAGAAAACATTTGTTAAATCTGAGGAGGCAATGTTCTTGGTGATCAACTTTTTTCATTATCTGTAAACGAATTCCTTTTCATCTCATCAAATATCTGTTATCTACACTACTTTAATAATGCATAGTAAAGAAAGCTGATTTTTTTTCTTGAGTGATTAAAAACTTTACAGCACATTAGATCGTGGATAGTGACTGCCTGGGGCCGAGTCCTGCAGTCTGAGACATTTTAAGAGATAGGGTGAGTGTACACTGAATCAAGGCCAGGTCTGGCTTTGCCAAAGAAATCCCTTCTGTGAGTTTCTTTGTTGAGATGTTTGGGGTCTGGGTGGGAAGGAAAGCTAGTTTTTAAACGTGGTAGTCCTGGGGAGCCTTGCTAATTAATGCAGCATATGTATCTCTGCAACATGTGTGTGATTTAGGTTTGCTTGAGTGAAGTGGCCCGACGTCTCCTCTTGGGCTGGTGCATGAGAACATGATTGGGAGACCCCCATCAAATCCACAAGGCTGGCTGCTCACCTGCATGGAATTTTAAGGAAAAATTTGCCCAGGAGTTGGCATGAGAAACAATGCTACTGACTATTCAAATAATTGAGTATTTTCCAAATGATTAACTGTTTATTGAGTCTAGAGTGTGAAAATATTCCACAGTGGTTGGTGTGGTAGGAGATGGAGAGGAGGGAGAAAGCTCCATCTCCACTTCTAGGGAGCTCATCTTGTGGTTGAGGATTCAAAGCTAACACACAAAATGATCGAGTACCATTACAAGACCAGAGGTGCAGAAAGACAGAGAAAGTCATGGGTCCTAGGGGTAAAGAGGGTTGGAGTTGGAAGGTGAGGAGGGACTTGAGCCAGGAGGAATGATAATAATGTACCAGGTTGAGTACAGTGCAATCCTTACCACAGCTCCCTGCCAGCTGTACTGTTTTCCCCTCATTTTCTACTTGAGTAAACTGAGTCTTGTCAAGGCTAACTAACTTGCCAAGATCACTCAGCAAGTTGAGATGAAAACATTTGCACAAAAGTTAAGAAGGGTGGTAAAAACTTCAGTTTAGTGGGGGAAACACAGTTTCCTCTCCCCATCCTCTCTTTAGAGTGTGGGTAATAGTTCCTACCTTCAGGATCATTAGGCAGGATAATCTTGTTTATGGAGGGTCAGAGCTGCTTGGTGCTCAGTGGGAAATCAGACCTCCTTAGGGGAGTGAGGACAGACATGGCTTAGAGAGAGCTGTGATGTGACCGGTGAGAGGAGTGGGAAATACATTAGGAAGGGAAAAGGGATCTGCTTTAAGGAAGACCTTAAGGCCTAAAAGGGCAGGTGGGGACTGATATGGCATTAGATACTTTAACAAAAGTGACATTCTTTTCAGAGTTTAAAGTCATACATCCTTTATATCTTGGGAGGAAAAATACCCAAGAAAGTATAAAGATGAAAATGAAATAATTCTACCACCCAGAGATAACCACTTAGAATTTTTTTGTATTACCTCTTCTCTTAACTTTATGGAATGTGTTATATAATATAAAATTATGATCTTAACTTTATGAAATAGAATGTTTTCATATCTGCATAATATGTATGCTAAACTTATAATGTTTTTATGATTATACTGTATAACAAGCTCTACTTTACTCACTCTTCACTATGAATATTTTTCTCAATACTAGATAATATTTAAGAAAACATTTTTAAGGCTGTAGACTATTAAGAAGGTAGAAGTACTGTCATATGCCTAACAGTTTCTCTATTTTAGCTATATACATATTATTTCCAATCTTTCACTATTAAAAGTAGTACTGTGATGAATATCTTTACACATAAAACTTGAATTGCATTTAAAAATTATTTCTTTAGGCTGCATTCCTAGAAATAGAGCACTAGGTCAAAGAATATGTGATTTTAAGGCTTTTGATTCATATTGTAAAGTGACTTTCCAGAAAGGTTGAATTGATTCTATGCTCCCACCAGCAAGGCGTGAGAATGCCCCCTTAATGGAGCCCTTGCCAATCATGAGTTTCCCTTTTCAGCTTTGTCAGTTTCATAGGGAAAAAATAGTATCCTGTTTTAATATATGTTTCTTAGATTGTAAGTGAGGTGGATCTATTTTTCCATTGTTTATTGACCATTTTCACTTCTTTTGCTAATTTTCTCTTTTCTTGACCATTTTTCTATGGTCAAGAAAATGTCCAATAAAGATCTACTGTGAGCCGTGTATATAATTGTAAATTTTCTAGTAGTCACTTTAAACAAGTAAAATGAATTTTAACGATACAATTATTTTTATAATGGAAATCTTAAATAAAATTTATTTAGCCAAATACACCCTAAATACTATCATTTTGACATTGGCATTGGCCTCATTTTAAGTGTTATTGTGGCTAAGGGCTGCCATATAGGACCGTGCAGATTTAATATTTCCGTCACCAGAGACAGTTCAGCTGCACAGAACTAGCATAGAATGTTAGCACCTTTGGTATCTTTTTATAACAGATCTTTATGTATTAGGAATGTTAACCTTTTGTCTGCCACATTTACTGTAATGTTTTCTGGAATATTATTTGCTTTTTAAATTTGTTTAGTCTTTTGAATTACATATTTTAAAATAATAAGTTGACCCTTGAACAATGTCGGTGGTTGGGGTGCCAACCCCCCAATGCTGTGTGGTTGAAAATCCACATAGAACTTTTGATTTCCCCAAACCTAACTACTAATAGACTACTATTAACTGGAAGTCTTACCAACAACATTAACAGTTGATTAGCAAATCTTTTGTATGTTATATTTATTACATATTCTGGTAATAAAGGAAGCTGGAGAAAACAAAATGGTATTAAGAACGTCATAAGGAAGAGGAAATACACTTATATTACTGTATATATTTATTGAAAAAATTTGCATATAAGTGGATCAGCACAGTTCAAATCCATGTCGTTCAAGGGTCAACTCTTTAGGCAAATCTATCATTCTTTCTCTTTGTTGTTTTTCCCATTGTTTTTAGACTTACCCATTCCTAGATTAGTAGATTGGTTAATGTTTCACCTATACTTTCCCCTAGAAGTTTTTCTCTAAAAATTATTTTTAATGGTTTCATTTTTACTGTAATTATTTACATAGTGATTATTTATGAAGATTTTTGCATTTGTTTTTAAAGTTTACTTGATTTATCAAGGTCACTGTGTTGTATGTCTATTGATTTCTCCTTGTAGTTTTGTTCCTATCTTATGTATTTTGATAGTGCATCATTTGATGCATACGAGTTCATGATTGTTGATGACTGTAAAGCAGTATGATCCTTGTCTTTTGTCGTGTTTTTGCTTTAACTCCCTTTGTTTAAAATTAACACTGTCATCCCTGGTTTTGGTGTCTGTATTAGCCTAGGAAATCATTGCTCAAACTTCAACTTTATTTTGCACATAGGTTTGTGGTTATTTTTACAGCTGTCCTTTAATCCTAACTCTTAAATCAGTCTTGGTTCTTCTTATTGGTCCTTTTATATGCAGTTTTTTCTTTTTTGAGTTCTTAATTTTGTTTTTTCATTCAGACAGCTGAAGTACGCCTTCAAGTAATTATTTCTAAAGTGCTCAATAAATGTTTCCTGAATAAAGGAATAAATGAATAAATGGTGTTAAGCCTATGCACATCATAGACTATCTTTCTGTTACTGTCGTTCATGAATGACAATTTAATTAAAAATAAATTTTCCCCTCAAATTCTATAAACACTGCTAAATTATCATTTGGTAGAGCAACAGAAGAGAATTAGAGACCAGCATGAGTTTTGTTCTGGCATAATTCTACTTTTCATTCCAGAATGATGGTTTTCTCTCTCTCTCTCTCTCTCTCTCTCTATATATATATATATATATATATGTATATTTAATTTTTAAAATGTCTATTTAAATCCTTTGCTAATTTTATTTTATTTATTTTAGAGAGAAGGGGAGGAAGAGAGAAAGAGAGGGAGAGAAACATTGATCAGTTGCCTTTCTCACGTGCCCTGACTGGGGACTGAACCCACAGCCCAGGCATGTGTCCTGACCGGAAATTGAACCAGTGATATTCTGCTTTGCAGGATGACGCCCAACCAACTGAATCATACCAGTCAGGGGTTTCTTTCTCTTTTAAGTAAACCTTTTATTTTTGAATCTTATATATTTTTTACATCTAAACATGTTGCCAGGGTATGTCTATATTTTGAATTCTTTTCATTGGTTTTGCCTGGGACATAATGAGACTATTTTATCTTTAAATTTAAGTCTTTTTTTTTCAGTTCAGGAAAGTTTTGTTCAGATAAACATTATGTGTTTTGTATAGTTGTTCTGGATAAATTTTCGGGAACATGACTAATTTTGAGGTTGGATCTCAGGCTCTAGTCCTCATAGCTATCATAAATTTTTATCTATTTGTTCATTTTATATGTATTAATTTTTAAAGATTTTATTTATTTATTTTTAGAGAGGAAAAGAGAGGGAGAAAGAGAGGGAGAGAAACATTGATCAGCTGCCTCTTGTTTGTGCCTCAGTTGGGAAGCAAACTTGCAACCGAGGCACGTGCCCCGACCTGGAAGCAAACTGGCAACCTTTCACTCTGTGGGACGGTGCCCGAACCACTGACCCACACCAGTCAGGGCACATTTTATGTGTATTTTAAAGGAGTTTTGAAAATGGCCTAAAATGACAAATTAGATTAATCTTTTCCTAACTAGTTTGCCATCACAAAACTGAAAAAAAAATACACAAGCTTGTTTTTATGTCTTTCACTCCATTTTCAGCAATGAATATTGCATACTTTTCAGGGTGTGGTGTATATTTCACTTCAGCCATTAAATAACTTGTTATTATTCTTTTTATCTCAGGGAGTTTCCTTGTCGTTGCAGCCTGTGTGCTACTCACCGTCTTCTGCTTGTTTCACAAAGTGCACGCATGCTTGTGTGTCATTAATGATGTCAAACAGCTCTATCAAATATTCTCATGATTACCTCGGTAGTTTTCAGATGTCTGTTTCAGTATGAAGCTGTCTTTCATTCTTCAGTAATTTTCTTACTTTTATATTTATTTTTGAAAATGTGCTGTTGAGCCCTAGCTGGTGTGGCTCAGTGGATTGAGTGCTGGCCTGCAAACCAAAAGGTCATGGGTTTGATTCCCTGTCAGGATACATACCTGGGTTGCAGGCCAGGTCCCCAGCCATTGATGCTTCTCTCCCTCTCTCCCTCCCTCCCTTTCCCAATTACTAAAAATAAATAAATAAATAAATAACACCTTAAAAAATAAAATTAATGACTTACCTATATAAAAGTACATAAATTATATACACACTGCTCCATGAATTTTCTCAAAACACACACTCCCACAAAATCACCACCTAACTTGAGAACGAGAACAGCTCCAGTCTCAGAGGGGTGCTTCTCATGCCCCTGCCCAATTACTGCCCCCCAGGTGACAATATCCCGATAACTGTCACCGTCTATTAGGTGTGTGAGTGGTTTAAAACTTTATGCAAACAGATCCCAGTAATGATTTTATTTTATTTTTTCATCTCTGCTGAAGAAGAGATAGATTCAAATCTGGTGCTGGCCAGCAGATGGGATGGTGGTTCCTTTTCCCCTTCACTGTCTTCTTGAGGAGCTAGATTCCCCCAAGGGTCACAGCACCAGTGCGTCAGTGAGGTAGACTTTCTGGCCCAGTTTCCTAGAAGACTGAATCATTATACTTTTGTTTCTCAGCTCTCTGATTCCTTGATACTCTGAACATATGGTGCATGAAAAGCATAATTCTGAGCGCATACTATGTTTTAACTAGGATTAGGTTCAGTGCATGAAATAGAAAAAATTACAGCTGCTTACAAAAGATAAACATTTTTTTCTACCTCACGTAGGAGTCCAAAGGCATGCGGCCTCAGGCTGGTATGGGAGTTCTGTTCCACAATGTCCTGGACATCTAGGCTCTTCCCAGTTAGCTGCTTTGCCCTCCCTAGGGTGTGGTCCAAAGCAACTGTTAGAATGCTGGGCGGCAGAATGGAAAAAGGGCTGAAGAAAAGGGGGCAAAGAGAATGTACCTGCTGTCTGTTAAAGAGACTCATGTATCTTCTGTTTGTATGTTACTGGTCAGAACTTAGTTTATGGGGTTACCTGGGTGGGGAAGATGCGATATGGAGTCTTCATCCTTGGAAGCCATTCTGTAGCTAAACACTCTTACCGCAGAATCAGGCAGTAAGATTAGGTACCCAGATTAGGTACTGGAGGACAACCACAGTCTGTGCCGCAGGCACAGAAGTTCTCTCTGTCTCTGTCTGACCCATGGCACATTCCACAAGGGGTGTGGTTTCCACAGCCATTGTCCTATCCTCCCACTCTGTTACAGTCTGAGAGTGACGTCCTAAAAGGATGTAGGAGGGGAAGCACTTATGAGGATGCAAGGGGGGAGCTAATGTACTACCCTAACAGCAGCACCCACGTGCTGCATGGGGCAGCTGCCTGATTTTCTCAGGTGCACACCTGAACATCCGACGGAGAGAGAGGGAGCAGGGGTGGGAAAGAAAGAGCAATGTCTTTGCCTTCTTTCATGCTTTGCTTTTTCAACTTTAAGTGGAAAATGTGTCATATTTTATAGAATTTCTCGATTCAGTTTCAAAGCTTTTTATATTTAGCTTCAATTCAGTTTCAAAGGTTTTTGTTTTTGAATTTCCTCCCGGATTTAGGAAACAGACTGGCTGTCAGTCTTGGTTTTTAGTTTTCCTGTTCATGGATGTATTAGCTCATGGAAGAGGTTATATTAGGAATTGTTAACCAAAGACCACATATTTTCCTCCATGTTGATAATTAATTTTGACCAGAAGTTGAGATCATTAGAGTCATGTTTCTTAAGGATGCCTGACCTTACAAAAGATGTTTTGGAAGAGACTGAGCTGAGAGGCATGCAGACAGGCTAGGAGGTAATTGCACCAATCTAAGCCTGGGGCAATGAGACTCTTGATAGGATAGAGACACTTGGAGGGTGTGTATACACTAAACAATTCTTCTCAAAGGAAACACTGAGTCTTCATAAAAAATTGGACAGAAGCAATGAAGAGAGAGAAAAGGCTTTGTTATTCTGGTGGACAAAAGGAATGGTATTTTGTCTGCAGAAAAGTGGGAGGGTTGGCAATCTAGTTTACAGCTAAACATTGTTTTAATCTGGGGTAGGCCGAATTGGGAGGAAAAGCAATTCATTTGTGAAAGAACCCGAAGGTTAGTTTATTCAACATTCGTTCACTCTCCCTTCCATTACTCTCTCTCTGAGGAATGCCATCCACTCTTGAGGTTCCAGGTACCCCATCTAATTGTTCTAGTGATCTCCAACCCTTTATCTGTGGCCTCTGCCTCTTTTCTGGGGTTCCAAGTCATGCATCCCATCTCCTGCTGAGGATGCCACTTCTCTGTCCCTCAGGCAGCTCTAAGTGAATATACACCAAATCAAACTTTCAGTCTTCTGCTGCAATCTCACTCCTACACACTCTATTTCTATTTCCATTTCACAGTCCAAACTTGAAACCTGGGAGTGGCCCTTACCCATTCCTTCTCTTTCCTCCATATCTAACCTTTCAACAAACCCTTTTATTTCTATCTTCCACACATCTCCACGGTTTATTCTCTCCGTTGTCTCTCTGTTGGCTGTCAGAGGTCCTAATGATTGCCCAAATTGATCAGCTTTCTAATTGGTGTTCTTACTTTTCTTTCACTTCACTCAAACCCAACCTTAAGTATCTTTTAGGGTGGTCATTCATTTCTACAATGAATAATTTAAATCATTCTGTGTTCTTGATTTGAAATGTATAATTGGTGTTTTTTATTATCTCAAACAGTAGTTCTCAATCCTTTTTGCAGGGAGCCTTTTTCTGTTGAGAAACGTGATAGCTGTACTTATTACCCGTTAATTGAGAAATGCATAAATCAAAGCTACTTCAAATTCAGCAACAATTTTAAATTTATGTTGTTATGAATAAATACGAGTGCTGACATACTTTTGACTAGTGATCATAAATATCAGCAACATAAGATGCATTTACCCTGTAGACAATGAATGGAGTCTTGAACCCCTTGCAATCAGTACTTACCACCAGTTCAGAACCGCCGCCCTAAATAAGCCCTTGAACTAGTGTTCTCAGCCTCAGCTGCAGTTCCATTGCTCTCCTCACTTCTCACACACATTAACTGCAGGAGCGGCTCCTGTTCCTCCCACTCACCCTTCTTCCCAGGGATGCCCTTTCTTTTCTTTGCCTGGAACACCCTCACCTTATCCTTCAAGATCTGACAAAAATGCCAGGAGAAACTTTTTTAGATTCCTCTTAGAGGCAATCTAAGGCAACTTCTCTTTCCGGCAACTCCTCACACCCCATGCTCATCTCTAGCGAAGTACTTACAACATTACGCTGACTTGGTGTTTACATTTGTCTCCCTCCCCAGTTTGGGTCTTTTCGCCTTCATAACCTGGGCTCGTAGAATAGTGCCTGGCACCTAGTAGGTGTTCACTCGGTAGAGGCAGGTGGATTCACAGTGACTATTAGAATATCTTTGGCAACCTTAGAAAGAGCAGTTTCTTGGCAGAAAAAGAAAGGCAAACTAGCTTGGTCCTGTGTGTAAGTCTTTCCCTGTAATCACCACCCTCTATAGGAACAAATAATAATCAATCTTGCACTTAGCCATAAGACTGTTGAAAGTTAGAGCTGGAAGGTTCTGCAGCTGTCATCCAATATGACTCCTTCATATGACAGGTCGGGAAACATTCAGCATTCAGCTTTTCCTTTTGTAGATGCAGCAATGCGATTTGCAAACTTTCTCCATATCCTGGTTTTTGATTCATTTTATTTGGATCCCAACTTGTCTACATCACTCCTAGATGGTTAAAGTAAGATACTCATTTACAAAAGGCATAAAAATTCTTTTAGTCCCTAACATGAATGCTTTCTATAATAGATCACTTATTTCTATTTTAAAATGATTTGGACATTTCAATCTTCCTTTTGGCTAAGCCCTTTACCAGGTGGTATGTAAGGAGGAACAACGTTGGCAGATCCTGATTCTAACTTCACTTACTGCTCTTGCCCAGGCTGTGATGGAAGTGTGAATGGGCAGTGAGTGCCAAAGGCAAGCGGCCAGAGGAAGAGCAGCAGCCTGGGCTTTCAACCTCGGAAAAATGAAAATCCACCGACGTCCACTCTCTTTTCCGAGATTAGAACCTGTCTGGTTTCTGCAACTTCTGGGTGTTGAGCCTCACATGCCAGTTGTCATACAGGAGACAGGTATTTCTGTGGCACCATGGATGAAGTTGTGCAGTGGAATGATGCTCATAGAGCCATGAAGTGAGTAGCTTGGGGGAGAACACTGAAAAAGTGTGTTTTTCGTAAGATGCAGAGCCATTGAAGTATCTTCAGGGCCCTCTGCATATACAACATGGAAAAAATTAAGCTTTCTTCTGTTGCATTCAACCGACTGTATGGTCACTTTGTGAACAACAAAATGGTCGTTATTCTTGAAAAAGTGTGTAGAAGGAAATTTAGAAAAAAGGAAGTTACAGTGCAGGGCTCCTGAAGAGTCTACCCAAGATGTGTGATAGGTTACCGCCTCTCCATGGAGGGGAAGCCTGAGTAGCTCTCTGCATTGAAGTGCCATATAACTGCTGAGGTAATATGACAAAAATAAAAATGTTCCTGCATCCAGTAACCTGTACATGTACAAGCATCCTTACCAATCTGCATTCCATCTTTTGGCAAGTGAATATGACCTGAACTCATCTGTCTACTTATACTTTATTCCTTACTCCAAGGTATCAATATGATTAGGTTCCCAAATTCAAGTCTAAAGAAGTTAGAATCCTGATTGTTTACAATGCTTTCCCATCGGACAGAGCTGGTGTTAATTAACTCTGGGATCCCAAAATTCATTTTGCCTCTTCTGTGTTTGCTGTGAAGAGCTGGGTCTGAAATAACAAATGCACAGACAGCACCATTAAGCAGAGTGCAGGCATCCCATATTTTAACTTGGGTTGCTTCTGTTACCAATCAAACTTGCAGACGTGAGACTGGAGTGTTTCTGACAGTAAGTCCCACAAAAGGATGCTGTTCATTTACTTTGGCAGTGGGATGTACTATCTGCGGAAGGCAGCTGTGCGTGGCAGAGCCAGCATAGTAACCATTATAACTCAAAGATCCGTCCTCTCTTAGCACTTGCGGACGTTGGGCTGTGGCATTTCAGAGGGAGACGGAGGAGAGGGAAGGCTGCGTTGAGAAGCTGCAGCTCCAGTCCTAGCACCTGTAAAATCCCTTATGTGCAGGATGCTGTTTGCAGTTATTAAACGAAATGAACGTAATTTAAACGGTGATTTAATTTTCATCATCTGTACTCTTGTATATTCCTACCATGTTGGTCAGTTTAACTTCTTTGTAGACAGTTTTCAGCGTGTGCATTCCAGTGGTAGTTTCTGGTTATATTTAAATCTCAAGCTGTGAGGTTTATGTTGATATTTTAGAAATGATAGTGAACATTTTTCAAGTTACATTAGGTTCTACCAATACCCCATTGAAACAGAATGTTCTGGACGTAAAACAAGCCAGCAGTACAATCAGTGAGGAGTGGACACACAGCTGTGAGTGCACTTTGAGGGGTTCCGAGGCACACAGGCGTTCCCCTAGTGCACAGCCCTGGAGCAGACTGGCCACAGTAGTGGCAAGAATGGCTTTGTTTGGGTCCACACGACAAAAAAATTCACATTCTAATGGTAGACACATCTTTTTCCTTTGGTGGTTGGCAGCCTGCTGTATACCACAAACTGAGAGGGGACTGGGTGCTGAGCAGAGCTGGGGGACGAGAA
Organism: Tonatia bakeri; assembly: GCA_004024845.1. NCBI lineage: Eukaryota > Metazoa > Chordata > Mammalia > Chiroptera > Phyllostomidae > Tonatia > Tonatia bakeri. The sequence goes on from PVIA01005444.1 coordinate 89,838, forward strand.
GGAAAGGGGAAGGAAACAGGGTGCCCCCAGCACCATGCGCGCGTTTCCCCAACACGAGAAGCACACAAGGTGTGTCTGTTTCCTCCATAAATCACCAGGCAAACATCCAGCTGTCTTCATGTGCACACTAGTCAACTTTTTTCTCAGTGCTTCTGAAGTAAAATCCTACCAGCATCGAGGCCCATAGAGACACACCACAGACCATTGTCTTTGCATATATGTTAGCGTCCCGTGAGTCTAATTCATTCCATTGTATCCCTGTAAGTATAATTGTATCTGCACCTGCCAGAGATCTGGGTTTGGAATTCAGATCCATTAATAATGTGTTTTTTCCTTTTAAAATGTATCCTTCTTAGATTACTCACTTTTTTTCTACTCTGCTTTAGACCAGACACTTCTAAAAGAGTCTGCACCTCGAACTGACGGGGCATCTGGGACACTTGTGATACCTCTTGCAGTTCCATGGAAATCACGTCCACGAGGCAGAGAGTAAACACCAGGCCTGTTGTGCTGACACTCCGACGTGTGTTTCTAATGTAATACCTGACACATGTAAACTGGCCAAGGGCTGCTGGGCGGGTCAGAGCTAAGTGGAAGCATAACCGATGACTGTTTGGAAAGGCGAAGTCACACCACCTCAGAGGCAGGCTTTTCCGTCTGCTTCTCAGCAGGGACCCTGTGTCCTTAATAATGCCTATGGCTTGACTGCAGTCAGTGGAAGACAAGGGACCATTTGCTTCCGGTCCATCAATCACTACAGACCTGAGGCCGCAGGGTAGGTTCACCAGAAGGCGGGCCACAGAAGCTTGCTTTGGACTTTCTGCAGAGTACGCAGCCAGTCAGCTAACTGCAGGAGTCCAATTAATCAGACCCTGTGGAGGAAGGAGGTGGGAAAAACCCAGAAGTCTTCCAGTGATGAAGCAAAACAGATTGGTTATCTGTCTCTGTCTGTGGCGTCACCAACCAGCTCTAAGTCAGGGTGGCAAACTGTGGACTTCAGCCTGGTTCTGTACAGCCCACAAACTAAAAAGGATTTTTACATTTTTAAAAGAATGCTGAAAGAAAAAACAATTCTAAAAGCAAAGGCTATGAGATGGAGACTGCATGTTGCCCATGAAACCTGAAATATTTACTATCTAGCTTTTTACAGAAAAAAAAAAAAATTTAAGCCATCAGGGTGCAATAAGCAGTATCTCATTTCTAGCTGCCACATCACTGCTCTTTTCCCCTCGAAGCCCGCCTGTCAGTCAGTCAGCCCAGGAGAGGACTTGGGCTTTGACCTGAAGGACTCTATGAGAACCATGTTTAGTTTGGGGGTTCCTGCATCACTTCCAGGAAGGTCTTACCACAATCAAAAGCCGCCATGCCTCATGTTCAGCAGGTAATTGGATGAAGAACCAGGGGTTTACAAAAATTTAGCTTCCCGCGGATTACAGCAATCCCTGCTAACTTTCCATCCAGCTGTGGCAGGGCTGGTAGCGCCTCTCAGAGAGCACACGTGTTTATCAGATCTTTTGAGCCATTTGATACTTGGGTGTTTTTCTTCCAATACCCTTCTTCAAGAGCTGGCCCACCTCCAAGGTTTTGGGAAGATAAGATTCTAAATTAATTCCTAAAGTTTCTGGTTAGATAGAGACAGCCTTTCAATCCAGGTTCTTCCTCTTTGTTCTTTGATCTGATCCCAGGAGAGCCAGGAGTGCTTCTCCTGCTGCAGCTCTGCCCGAGTCCGGCCTGTGAGCTCTGCGGATGTGCCCCTGGGGTGATTCCCACAGCGTAGGGTAGAGAGAGGGAGAGTTCTTTGTCTTGCTTTCTCTTTGGGACAAAGTTTCTGTTCTTTAAAGAACACTAATGCCAAGGCTAACATGCTCCCCCTGGGGCTAGGTACCTTCCACCTAAACAGGCTGAGTAAAAAATTTAGGAGTTCAACAAGCTCCAGGGTGGGCCATCGCCATTTCCTTGTGACTCTCATTCCCCTTCACTCTTCCTCATCCTCTTTGATGCTGCCCTGCCTCAGACCCTCATCCTCTCTCACCGAGACCAGGGCAGCGGCTTCTTCGATGGAGACACTACTTCAAAGGTCAGCTCAGGCTTCTCTACGCCCTGCTGTCAGGGAGCTGAAAACCTGGCCCTGGCACCAATGACTAGAACCTCCTTTTGCCCATCACCTATCACAGCATTTTGGGATCTGCCTACTTTTCTAGTAGCTCAGCCTACTTCTTCCCCTCCCCTCCTGAGAAGCGTGGAGTTCCCCTATATTGCATCATACATTCATGCTCTTCTCACCACCTTGAATGCCGCCCCTCCCCCCAAAACACTTTCTTCAGTTTGCTTCACTAGTACCAAATCACCTTTCAAGTTGGGGGCCAAGGGTCATGTTAAGGATTGGATGTGCCCCCACACCAAGATTGTGAGGTCCTAACCCCCAGTACCTGGTGAATGTGTCCTTTTTTGGAAACAGGGTGTCTGCAGATGTTCAAGTTAAGATGGGGTCACTGGCGTGGGCCCTAACCCAAAATGACTGATATTTTTATAAAAAGAATAAATTTGGACACAGATAAACTTGCCCAGAGGGAAGAAAGTGTGAAGATACAGGGAGAGCATCATCTAGAAGCCAATCCATGACAGAGGCTGTCAGGAGTGAGGAGAGAGGCATAGAACCTATTTTTCTTCGGAAGCTTAGGAAGGAGCCGTCCCTGCTAACACCTTGATCTTGTACTTCTAGCCCAGAAGCCGGTCACTGAGAGCCATAGTACAGGAAAATGTACGTGACTAAACTTATAGCAGGAATATGGCACTCTTGCAGAAAACAGCTCACTGAACTAGGTATTATTCTTATTTACAGATAAAAAAATGAGCCTTGAAGTAGTTTGTCCAGTGCTGACAAACTAGAGGGCAACAGAGCCAGGGCTCAAACATCTAACATCAGAGTCACTGCCTTTTCCATCACAGTCAGAGAGAGAGCCAATGTTCTCACCAGCCTCACTGTTGGGGGATCTGTGCTGTCTTCTCTCCTCTCTTCAGGAAAGTGCAAGCAGGAGATGTTTATTTACTCTGGAGTACAGAGGCAATTACTTAACAGTCACAGAGATGCCTCCTGTTTTTGGCATCTTCCAGAAACATGATACTTCTTTTAAACAATTTCGCCCTTTAAATTTTAAAAATTATTTTAACAATTTTGGATAGAATAATTCTGACCTATAGCACATTTGTTTTGCTTCCTCAGGCATGGCGTCTCTTTTCTGAATGCCTCAGGGCCGTTGTTAAGGGTTGTCAGCACTATGCTGACCTGTGTTCACGTTGTCGGCTATAACTGAAGTATATCAAATTGTTTGCCTCTACGTTAAATGGCCTTAGACTCAGTATTTTTTGAGACAGTATTTCTGTTTTTATAGTTTTTTTCCATTCCTCCCTTAATCTAAAGGCTATTAGCTATTCCTTTTTGCTGCTGTCAATGAATCTGCTTCTAACATTGTCTTGTTTCTGATTTGCTAATTCAGTTCTCAAGGGTGAGAAAAACTGATATGCAAGCTTGTCAGAAACATACACATGAAAAGTAAGAGTAGATATGAGTTGAGCATCTGATACGTTTCCTTCTGAGTGGGCGAATGAGATTCTGTGCTTTAAACAGTTGTTTTTGATCCCCTGGAGGCTTCTTTTCATTTCCTGTGTCTGAACACCCCACTCTGAAGTTAAGGACGTCAGAAAAACGGCATCTATGAGGGCGCGAAGGCGCTATCCAATGTATCAGCTTCAGATCCCCTGTTGTCGACAGAACAGCTAATTACAGTAAAACCTCACTGATCTGAAATAACATATTGGACTAAATTCTTTAAAAATCTGATATAAAATGCTTTTTAAAAGTTGTGTGGGTCTCTTGTTTTCAGAATCAGAAAGCGTCTCACAGTAGCTGCTAAGAAAGTGTTACCAAGACTCCCCGGTAGATGCTCTGTGCTGCAGAGGTAACACTATCCATTTGGCTTTAAACTGTGCATCCAAACACTTCAGTGTCTTCAGTAATTTAAATTTAACACTACAGTGTTTTATAGTGTTACCCCCTGTAATATGTTTCTAAATAGCAAAAACATAAGCTTTAGTCTGAACCAGGTTGAATTATTGCAAATTACTAATTTAAAGGTCCACCTTTACTGTACAGATTTTAACTGCTGAAGAGTCACCTCCATGACCTTTGGAGAGCAGTTTTGAAGTTGAAAGCTGTTTTCTTCATGCTTATCAAATTATATGCTACAGCTTCTCATTTAAAAAAAAAATGAGAAGAGAACAAAGGAAGAACCAGCAAGATGAAGAGAAGAGGGGTAATTGGTCAAAATTAGATGTGATATAGGTGAGGCAGGCTGGGGCCTGTGGGAAGGAAGGTCCTGCTGGAGAGACTGGAATGCTGAGTGGCCCCAAGGTCGGACACAGAGCCTGGAGGCAACCTGTTCCTTATTGTTATTTACACACAAATGACCCTTTGGCTCATCTGAAAAGCAGCATTGGGAAATTAAGTGTGAGTTATCTAAGAAGAAATCACTACCAGCAAATCAGTTCTTTTAATGTGCAAACAAATGGTAAGGATTTTTCCCCCCTAGATTAGTCTTGTCATCCCAAACAGCTTTGAATAAAGAAATTCACTACAAACTACAGATATATTCACATCAGATAATGCAACAAGTTTGAGTTCTAACAGGATTTTCTGTTCTAACAGAAGCTTTCTTAACAAAATAATTGTAATGTAGCAAAAACAGAGAAACCATGCTTTAAATGTCTCTTTTCTTACCTGTTATTCTTTTGCAAAATAGCAAGGGTTTTTTTTCTTGTTTCAAGAAGATTTTTTTATTAATAAAATAGGCTAAAATGTTGCAGTTTAAAGCTAAACACACAAGGCAAAACATGCAGTTTAAAGAAATGTACAGATTATCAGGCGGAGCTTTCATAAAATAATTATGAATATAATGAATTAACTTTGGTTTCTGTTGATCATGTAGAAAAATTAAGGGCCATTTCTTTGGCAGTAATACTAGAGAGAGAGAGAGAGAGAAAAGAAAGAAAATGTCATTAAGTTGTATGTTCACACAATCTAAACAAATTCTTAAAGAAATATAAACACTCCCAGGAAGAAAATTAAATGCTTTTGTTGTTTTTACCACTCTTTTACTAACCTTATTTTTTAAGTTTTTGATTTAAAGAAAAGGCTATTTCCACACAGTATTTCAAAGAGCAGAAAAGTCTCTATCAATAATCTCCTTTAAGCTCTCTGCTAGTCCAACATTGGAAAGCTTTAACTATTTATTTGCCCCACTAATAAGAGAGGCCACCTTCTTTTCATGCTCCAAAAAAATCTAGACTGCTCCCTGAATACCAGAGAGAAATCTGTATTCTACTGGGCAAAAATGTAATCATATGTGTCTATACCTACAATTCCTGCATTTTTCCCAAGTTGGAAATTTCTAAATCAGAAACCAAGTGGAAAGAAAAGAGGAAGATCAAAATGTCAGCAGCATTCCCCATAGCTTATAAAAGTGCCTATATAAGTAGCTTATAAAACTCCATGGAGGTGTCTTTCTAACTAGAAAAGATTTCTCAGGAAAAGGCGCTTATTTTTGTTTTAAACTCCTTCTCTCTATATTATTGAAGCTCAGGTTTGTATATAAATTATTTTGCATTGAATTACTAAGCCCCTAGTTGTTTTTAAAACTGCTTCTCAGAGAAGCTCAGAACTTTTCTGGAGCATTTAAAGATAGATTTAAACAGAAGTTTTAATTTTGAAAAAGGACAGTATAGAGAAAAGCGATAATATCGCAGAGTTCATTTTGCAGGTGGACGATGGAGACAGCACATTGGAAACGAATTACTAGCAGTTCTGAAACCCAGCTGTGAGGATGACACTATACAATTAGTCATGTCACTCATGTGATCGCTTTGACACACTCCGTATCTCTGTTGCTGGAAAATTAATGTATGAGGTTCATTGGCATTGCACACTTTGGTTACCTATTTTTCCAACCATTTAAAGAAATAAACATTACATATATTTACTAAACACTCCCTCTGTCTTGTTTTATTATGAAAAATGAATTTTAAATGTTGTCTGGCCAAGATAAAATACATTTGGCTTCAATATCATGCCAGACATTTTTTCTCAAGTTTCTATGATTTTGGTGGACTTCTACTTCTTGGAATCCCGGGTTTTGGAGTGTGTGTGTTGTTTTTAGGTAAATGCTGAGACATTTAAGTAAATGTTTTTAAGTATATTTGATTCTTTATTTTAAACGATTTCAACTTGCCTCTCGAAATTGTGGTTACGGGTGAGAAACTCACAGTGTCAGTGTCCTAGTGATCCAGCCTTCCAGTTACCCTGGCTGCACCCCCAGCAAACCCCCATCTGTCTGCAGACGGTCTGCACCACCACATTCTGATGTCCTTATTGATCCCCCTTTGTCAATGAGTCAACAAATACTCCAGCCTCTTTGCCTTCAGTACTCAAGTAGATACGCCCATGTTAACTGTAGAAATGGATTTTATCTTTCTGTGAGAATCCTGTTCATTTGAACTGGGTGTTCCGTTAGCTTTTTGTGGTAAGGGAAAAAAGCATTTCAACAATTCCTTACCCTTCTGCTGGAAAGCACGTCTCACCCTGGTCTGTTATCTTCTTTCTGTGCAGAAAGAGGTAAAGAATTGATTTATCCTCTCGACGACATGCTCTGCATTGTCTCGCCGACTTCCCTTCCAGGCTCTCCGTGGGATTTGAGAATGTACATTGTCCTGCTTTTGTTTGCTGATTGTATAAAGGATTTTTATCTTTTTGTTTCAAGTGCAGCCTCACCAGCTAGGATTTCCTTTCTTTAGTAACACTTTGTCCCCTAAGCATGAAAAAATGAAAAGCTTTTTCTTAAGTTTGTTCAACACTCCATCTTATCCTTCCTTTGTTTCTTTGTTTATGTATACTTTAAGAAGGTATTGCTCTATTTTTAATTTCTTTATTTCAGTAGAAAGGCAAATTATTGCATCTTTCTCTCTCTTTCTCTACCCCCTGTCCTTTCTTTCACTGTTATTTAAAATGGACTAAAAGCCAAAGTCCAATGTCCACCCCAAGGCCTATTTTTTTTCTGTTTCTAAAAGCACCACCAATCAGAACTTATACCCATATTGAATAGCGGTTCTCAAGTTAGAATCACCTATTGTCATCTGTCTAGTGTCGTTTGTCTATTGGGGTGTAACCTTAGCTCTGTTCAGATGAAACAGAATATACAGCTGAAGGAACAAAAGAACAAAGAGCATCGTTTTCTGGGCTCCCAGCTACCTAATCACTAGTAGACAGGACTCATCACAACAGACAGGTTCAGGCCTAGAACTTGTGTTTCACATGAGGATGTGTGTGTGAAATATAAATTGATTTCTGGAATAACAAAGGAAATTGATGAAGTTCATAAAAGACAAAAATAAGTAACATCGCAAGTTAAATTCCATTTGAATAAAACAATATGGCAGGAGTTATAGTTACTTTCCAAGTTGCAGTGAAGGCTCACATCCTTCTATTTTTTTTCTTTTATTTGTTGATTTGAGAGAGGGAGAGAAGGGGGAGGGGGAGAGAGAGAGAGACTTTGACTTGTTGTTCCACACATTCACGCACTCACCAGTTTCTTCCTGTATGTGACTCGACGAGGGGTCGAACTCACAACCTTGGTATGTGGGATGATGCTCCAACCAACTGAACTACCCAGCTAGGGCAAGTTTATATGTATTGTACTTATCTACATTCAAGGATATGTTTCTTTTATTGATTTTAGAGAGAAGATGGGGAGGGAAAGAAAGAGAGAAACATCAATGTGAGAGAGAAACATCTATCGACTGCCTCCCAAGTATGCCCTGACTGGGGACTGAACCTGAAATCTAGGTATGTGCCCTGACCAGGGATCAAACCCACAACATTTTGGTGTATGGGATGATGCTTTAACCAACTGAGCCACATGTGAGCCAGGGCTGCATGTTTTAAAAATAATATTCATTATAATAAGATTCTAAGTCAATGAAATTGGACTAGTGCCTTAGATTATACTATAAGTTAATTTGGCTTGTATTTAGTTAATTCAATTGTTGCTTAAAGTTTTTCTGTTAAATAACACTTTAAAAAATATTAAGTCATGAATGGTAGCATTCGTTTGATTAAGGTTTATCATAAGACATAAAGTAAAAGATCTAATAGATTTTATGTTTTAAGGTGGCAATTAAAAGGTCTGGTTGTAAAGACTTCACACTAGCCAAAGCAGCAAAAGGGAATCAAACCAAACCATCAGCATTTTCCAATATTAACCTTACCATTTAAGAGAATCAGCAGCAGCAGGAGAAAAATGCATTGTCTTAAGATGTGTAGGCCACAATCTGATGAGGTGACTCATGGTATGCAGTAAGGAGAAAAGGTCAGAAAAAGCTAACTAGGAAGGAAAAAATTTAAAAACCACAACAAAGTTTTACCGGACTTCCCAGTCCCTTGTTTCAGAATTTTAGCTTTCATGACTGTGTCAGGTGTTTTTTTCTGTGCATACTGTCCCTTATCGACAATCTAAATATGCCTTTAAATGAGAATGTGCAAGCGGATGTTCTGTGGCAGTGACATGACTCCACATAAAACCACCATTGGTAGATATGTATCATTATGCATTTGTCTAAACCCAGAGGATACACAGCACCAAGGGCGAATCGTGATGCTAACTGTGGTTTGTGAGTGACGATGTGCCAGTGCAGGTTCACTCATTGTAACAACATACAGATCTGGTGGGGGCTGTTGATCATGGGGGAGGCTGTGCATATGTGGGGTTGGGGGGCATGAGAAATCTCTGCACCTCTCTCTCAATTTTGCTGTGAACCTAACCTGTTCTAAAAAATAAATCTATATATATTTTTTAAAAATTATGCACACAGCAGAGACCTCTCCGCATCTCTTGTCCCCTCTGCGCAGGCATTTCAGTTCAGCTTTCAGATGCCTTCAAGTAACAGAGAAAGCACACAAGTAGCCTCCAGACATGTCCTATGTCTACTGTGACCATGGAATTCATCCACTACATATGCAATTTTGGTACTAAAAGGGGCTAGTATTAATAACTGTGGAAGAAAAACAGCCACCTGGGATTATTCCAGCAAAACCGGATGTATGATCATTTACCTGATAGTCCACAGGTTACCAACATTTTTATTTTTTAATGGTAAATAGATTTTATTCAAAACTATCTCTTGTTCTACCATCTTTTTTAGACTATGAAAGTAATGTAGCAACATGATGGAAAGTTTGAGAACATGGAAGGAATAAAATATAATCCCATCATCCTAAAACAACCACCCAGCTAATAATTTTGGATTTTCTTCAATGCTTTGTGTTTACAGTTGCTATGCAAATGTGCATGTGATTTTTGTGCTCGGTGTTTTTCTCTTAATGTTATATTATAAATACTTTTTCATGTTGCTAGTTTCCAAAACCATTTTAACACCTTTATCAGCACTCCAAGGAGATATATCTATGATTTATTTTGTTGTATGTTGCTATTGTTTAAAAATTTTAGGTGCCTGGACTTCCAGCCGAGATGGAGGCATAGGTACATATACTTGGCCGCCTTGCACAACCAAAAGGACAACAACAAATTTAAAAACAAAAAATAACAAGAACTGCCAGAAAATCTAACTGTTTTGAAGCCCAACAACCAAGGAGTTAAAGAAGAAATATTCATCCAGACCAGTAGCAGGGGAGGAGATGGGCAGCTGAGGACTCACAGCAAGGCAGGGACTAGCAGAGTGGGTGGTCCCACATTTGCATGTAGATAAACCAGGAGGAACAACTGGGGAGTAAGACAGACCATGCAACCCAGGGTTACAGTGTGGCAGTGTGGGGGAAATAAAGCCTCAAAACCTCTGACTGAAAAAACCTGTGGGGGCGTGGCAGCAGGAGAAACTCCCAGCCTCACAGGAGAGTTTGTTGGAGAGGCCACAGGGTCCTAGAACATACATAAACCCACTCGCCTTGGAATCAGCACCAGAAGGGCCCAATTTACTTGTGGATAGCAGGGGAAGTGACTGAAAGCTGGCAGAGAGCTGAGCAAGTGCCATTGTTCCCTCTCAGACCCCTCCCCCCACACATAGCACCACAACACAGCCACATGGGTTGCCCTGCCCTGGGGAATACCTAAGGCTCCTTACTATGTAACAGGCCCACTGAGCCAAAAAAAAAAAAAAAATATATATATATATATATATATGGCCCAAAGGAAAGAACAGATCAAAGCTCCAAAAATAGAACTAAGCAATGAAGAAATAGCCAAGTTATCAGATGTAGAGTTCAAAACACTGGTAATCAGGAAGCTCACAGAATAGGTTGAGCATGGTTGCAAATTAGAGGAAGAAGTGAGGACTATGAAAAGTGAAATAAAGAAAAATGTACAGGGAACCAACAGTAACAGGAAGGAAGCCAGGACTCAAATCAATGGTTTGGACCAGGAGGAAGAAATAAATGTTCAACCAGAATAGAATGAAGAAATAAGAATTCAAAAAAATGAGGAGAGGCTTAGGAACCTCTCGGACAACTTTAAATGTTCCGACATCCAAATCATAGGGGTGCCAGAAGGAGAAGAGAAAGAACAAGAAATTGAAAAGTTATTTGAAAAAATAATGAAGGAGAACTTTCCCAATCTGGTGAAGAAAGTAGACTTCTAGAAAGTCTGGGAGGCTCATAGAGTCCCAGAGAAGTTGGCCCCAAGGAAGTGCACACCAAGGCACATCATAGTTACATTGCCCGAGGTTAAAGATGAAGAGAGAATCTTAAAAGCAGCAAGAGAAAAGGAGAGAGTTACCTACAAAGGAGTTCCCATCAGACTGTCAGCTGATTTCTCAAAAGAGACCTTGCAGGCAAGAAGGGGCTGGCAAGAAGTATTCCAAGTCATGAAAGGCAAGGACCTACATCCAAGATTACTCTTTCCAACAAAGTTATCATTTAGAATGGAAAGGGCAGATAAAGTTCTTCCTAGATAAGGTCAAGGTAAAGAAGTTTATCATCACTAAGCCCTTATTATAGAAAATGTTAAAGGGACTTATCTAAGAAACAAGATGATCAAAACTATGAACTGTAAAATGACAACAAACTCACAACTATCAACAACTGAACCTAAAAATCAAAACCAAAACCAAATTCAGCAAACAACTGGAATAGGAACAGAACCACAGAAATGGAGATCACATGGAGGGTTATCAGTGGGGAGGGGGTGGGGAGAGAATGGGGGAAAAGGGACAGGAAATAAGAGGCATAACTGGTAGGTACAAAATAGACAGAAGGAGGTTAAGAATAGTATGGGAAATGGAGAAGCCAAAGAACTTATCTGTATGACCCATGGAAAATGAACTAAGGAGGGGGAATACTAATGGGGGGGGGGTACAGGTTAGAGGGGAATAAAGGGGAGAAAAAAACAGGATAACTATAATAGCATAATCAATAAAATATATTTTAAAAAATTTAGGTGCCTATAATGTAAGCACTTGCTACTCAAGGTATGGTCTATAATAGACCACTAGCATGAGTAAGTATCACCTGAGATCTTGTTGGAAATTCAGAGGTGCAAGCCCGCCCCAGGCCTACTGTGTCTGCCTTGTAAGAAGTTCTCCAAGCAAAGCACATCAAAGTCTGAGAAGTGCTGATTTAGCCTACTTATAAATAATGCTATTGTGAACATCTTCAAGCACATATGTTTTCCCTGCTTGTGGGTCATTTAGTTGTATTCAATTCCCAGACATGAGATTATGAAATTAAAGGACTCATAGATTTTTATGCTGAACAGAACTGCAGGAGAGAGCTTCAAGAGTCAAAGGGGTGGGTATAACTGAGAGTTATAACCTAAAGATTAGTCAAGTTCGTGTCCCCTGTTGGTTGGTGGACATGATTGACTTGTTGGGGCACTCTGGTATTAAAAGTCCTCCAGTTTAAAGAACAAGCCTCATATTCCCAACTGGAGGCAGACCCAGAGAGGAAAATAACTTTCCGTTCCTTTTCCCTGCCCCACAGCCTCACAGAGCTTCTTGCAGTGCCCATCAGATTGCAAGGCTGACAATTCCTAAATGTTCCAGATACAGGCCAGAAAACTCCTTAAATTTCATGTCTAGGGAATTCATTCCTGACTTTCTCTGAGTCATGAAAAGAGAGAAATGCTTCTTTTGGGGGTCTTCAGATTCATCTTCCAAGCCACAGTAACTCTAGCTTTGTTCTGGCCTCCACAACACAAAGGATCGCCATGCTGCTTCTTTAACGGCTCCCTGAGTCTTGCTTCCTCCCTAGCAGCTGCAGACATTCTTTTATGCGGATAATCTCAGTCCTTTGGGGGTCTTTAATTCCTTATGCCATCCTCCTTGGGCCCCTACATGTTATCCAGACTGTTCTGTGTTCACCACTGCCCTTGTGTCTGACCTGCTTTCCTATTCCAGCATCTCCAGTTTTTTAGTTGGCTTCTGGGTTGCTATTTTTCTTGGGACAATGTCACATTTTGAGGTTTATGACATGCTTGCCTCATAGTGATATTGTCCAGATCCTCAGTTTGTTTCTTAGTGTTCTTAAGCCTGCCCGTCAAAACTGCCGCACATCAGGCCTGCTTATCTGAGTGGGTGTCTGGGATGGAGTCTGGCAACTTCATCCTGCCGGTCTCACCTTCATTTAAGGTTGATCGCAGATGGACATCTGGATTTGTCTTAGGATTACTGTGATACCAGTATCTACCGTGAGAGACATGACCAGATCACTAACATGCCTTCACTATTTCTTTTGAAGATATTTCTTTTCCCTAATTCAGGTGTTCTCCCCTCTCCATTAATGACAGCGCTTAATCTCGTCTCACAGAAAAGTGGGAGAACGCCTGCTATGACCTATTCCTCATGGGTGAATCCCACTTTGTGTTTTGGGGTCAAGCATGATATTATAATAAGCATCATTGGAAAATCTATTAGAGAGAGAGAGAGTCTGACTGGCTTTAAGCTGTAGTTCATTTTGCTCTGAGACAGGCCGAATGGAGTGACTTGTCCCCAGGATAGCTGCCATCAGTTCCTTCCTGGATGCATAAGCCGTTCACCCATTGGACAATGGAATCTATGCCTCCACTTCTTTGATTCTGGGCTCATTTGTGAATGCTGTGGCCAACAGAATGCAGAAGTGAGGCTAGGTCATAGGAAGGCTTACAGCTTTTGCCTGGCTCTCTTGTAATGCTTACTTTGGGGAAATCCAGACATGATATGAAAAATCTGACTACCTCAAGACTACCATGTTGCAGGAAGTCCAAGGTAGCCACAGGAGGAAGCCAGACTGACCAATAAGTCTGCAGTATTCCCAGCCCACGTGCCAGACATGGGAATGAAGAAACCTTAGAAGACTCCTGTCTCTGCTTCCATGCCACTGAAATTATATGAAGGACCCCAAAAGAGAACGATCCAGCTAAACCCTTAAAGCCTTTGACCCATGAAAGATAATAGTAAATAGTTGTTGTCAACCACTAAATTTTGGGGGTGGTTTACATGCAGTGATAGAAAAGTGAAACCAAGTACTATCTTCTGAAAGGAAACCTCTCAGATTGAAGATAGTAAAGGAATTACCTCACTGATTATGCCACAATGTATGACATCCTGCTTTACCTAGTCATTAAAAGCTATAGCATGCTAAATTACTCTGGAAAGAATAAAATGTTGTAGCTACTTTAATTGCCATGCAGATGTGGCTTGGATGTGCGCTTCTCTAGAGCTGGGTGATGAAGGACATCAGTTCTGGCTTAATGGACTAGCTATTCTTTGGACTTTACTCTTTGAGTGTTTGACATTGTTAGTATTCACTACATTATGAAAATTGGCAATAGTCCTAGTAAGTGAGTGGAAGGGGGGCCATATATCTATAGAAATCACCTATTCCAACCTCCTATTTTATTAAGTAGGTAAACAGAGGTACACATAGGTAAAATGTCTTGCTCAGATTGCAGATCTGTTTGACACCAATGCCAGGACAAGAAGTCAGCTCTCCTGGCCCAGGAGGGGCTCCTTTCACCATGTTCCTTTGCCTCTTGGATGCTGAGGAAACACTGAGGAAGTCAGTATGCGACGTGCTTCCCTCTTCCCTTCCATTTATTGTGAATGTCCTGTGTGTTGTTGATCTGTACAATGGGGCTAATACCTACCTGATACAACTATTAGGAGTGTTAAAAGTGGTAGCTTACAGAATATACCTGGCACTTACTGTGTAATCCATAAATGGTATAAGCATTGTCTTCAGGAGCTCAGTAAAACAAATTCTTTGGGATAACCATATCAAGGACCTTTATATTATTATTTTATTTTTCTTGAGTTTAGAGAAAGGGGAAGGGAGGGGGAAAGGAAGAGAAACATCGATGTGAGAGAGAAACATCAATTGGCTGCCTGCCACACGTACCCCAGCTGAGGACTGAACCTGGAACAGGCGTGTGTCCTGATCAGGAACCAAACTGGCAAACTTTTGGTTTGCAAGATACCCAACCAACTGAGCCAGGACAAAGATCTTTAAATTGAAAGAATTTCACCCACAAACAATACCCTAGGTATAAGAAATGCAACCCCGGGGGAGGGCTACCGAAGGCAATTCAGCATCCACCCAAGTTCTAACCCAGACAAGCAGACGGCTAAATGACCTGTGAGGAAAGAAAGGAACGGGCTGTGGATGATTAGCGTGAAGGCACGGAATGGCTCTCCACCCTGCAAGGGGAAGCAGCGCAGGCTGAGTCAGCTCTGGACACAAGAATGAGAAGAGAGCAGGCCTGGGTGTCTGGAGTTCTTTCTGTCAACTTTGTGTAAAAATAGGTGTCTCTAGCTGTCTGTCTGTCTGCTGAGGAGACAATCCATCACCTGGTCTGTGAATGTAGCTTTTCCTTGAGCCTGTCTCTGCAGACTTCTGTTGTGGTTACTTGTCTCTCTGTGGTTATCCCCATGTCTGCTTCTCTGTCTCCTTTGTATCATATGTGCTGTGTGTGTAAAACTCTTTATGTGCAGTCTGGGAATGGTTTTTAATACATTCAGAGCAATAAGCCAGAACCTCCACCTTTAATACCTGCTTCTGCCATTTCTCATCAGTGGGGCTACAGGCACATGTGGGAAGCAGCCGCCTGTGACGGATCTGGGCCCCGCTGCACAAGGGGAAGCAGATGGGAGAAAAGGGAGCTATTGTACTGAACACCTGTCCAGCCCCCGGGACCAAAAAAACCCAGGTACTCTAGAGGCCACAATCAATAGTGGAGAGAGCCCAGTCTGTGGACACTGAACAAGGGACAACACAGAATAACTATTATAGTGATTTAAGGTGATGAGTGGTAAAAACCATGTTCGCTAGTTTTTTGCTCACCGCGTGGTAAGGTGAAGTTGTTGTTTCAAAGCTGTTGGCAGAAGCCGTTGGGGCTAGACTGACAGGCTCAAATTCCACGTCTGCTGCTGGTTGGCTTTATGATCTGTGGTGAGCTATTTAACGTCTTTGGGCTACAATTTCCTTACCTGAAAAATGGGGATGATAATAACGCCTGCTTTACAGGCAGGTCGTAAAGAATATTAGACGGAAACAGTATAGGAAAAATGCGTATCACCACCCTGGAGTATGGCAGATGTTCCAAAAATTACAGCCATTACTGTGTTGATAATAGTTTTCAAAATAACTGGGGAAAACGCTGTAGAGTGAATAAAGTTAGCCTACTCACTGAGATTAAATCTCTAACCCATCACTTAAAACATCACTTAACCTCCCTGGGCCTATTAAGAGGTAGTCATTTTGTCTGACCCATTTACACATTCAGTAAATCTGCACCCTTGGTGTAGCTGGACTCCCTTTTCTCAGCAACATCAAGATGTCTATGTCCAGGAGACATGAGGGATCACAGGATGTTAGTCTAGAGGTCAGGACTGGTCTGGATCTGGTTTTAAGTAAAATTCAGAAATTTTAAAAAATTTAATGGGAAATTGTTGGAGCTCCTCCTCAAAAGGACACATTATAAACAGCTGTTTCTATTGTTTGTTCTTTAACAATCTTAATGTTCTGTAAGAGAGTGGAAAAGGAACTTCTAGTCCTATGGGTGTTTTGCTAACAGTTTTGTAATAACAGTAAATTATGTTTATAGACTTAACCAATAATTTAAAAAAGAGAGAAACAGCCATTTATTGAGTGCCTGCTACGTGCCAGGCATGTCGCAACCCTCCCCCAAGGACTGTTGTGTTCCCACTTTACAGAGGAGAAATCTGAGGCTCCCAGAGGTGAAGTCCTTGCTGTTTTTGGTGCAGTCTGTGTTTGGATGCAGATCGGTGTGATTTCAAAGCTCTTGTTCTGTCCAGTCTACTTCACTGCCTCCAGGCTCAGTTCCATTTGCTTGACTTTAATGAGGACCCCATAGCCTCAGGGATTTCTTGGGCTGTGGAGATCTTATGTACTATCCTTGCTCTCATCTTTGGAGTGGTCCTGCTGCTTCCACTCTGGGCCCAGATGATAGAAACTCTCTGAATATGTCAGTTATTTCAAGATGCTGAGTGTGAAACTTCTAATCAAGTATTTCAGTGGAAGGCCACATCTGGAAATAGTTATCCAGATGTTATAAACCACTTTAGCCAGTAGTTGCCAGACTGCTGTCCAGGTGATGAGTACAGGACGCCCTTCTTCATGTGTGGAAGATGTTCTGGAGGTACCAAGAGCTGGGAAATGTGTCACTACTGTGCTACGTTCTTCCCTGGAAGGGACCTGAGACTCACATCTCTAACATCTTGGGTGTCCCGATGACTCTGAACAATCTCCAAGTCTAAGAATAAGTGGCCCCATTTTTCTGACAATCCTGAGTGTGAACCCTGAAAGAGGGGTTGGGGAAGGGTTTGTGCAGCTGCAACACTATGGGCACCTGCTTCCTGCAGTCAAATGTAAGAGTTTGTTTATGGGTTGCTTTCTTTTTCACCAAGCTTCTGCCAAGCAAGCTCTGAATCCCAGAGAGAAAAACCATTGTTACAGGGTGTAGCCAAGAGGGGGGGACCCCAAATGGACATTTGAAATGGGGTCCAGAACTCAAGGTGTTCAGGACATTCTAAGATGTCTTTACCCTTTCCCCCCACAGGTGTGAGTTAGGGGAAAGGGGCACACAGAGCAAGAACATGCAGGTCAGCTTTGCAGCTAATCCATGGCATGGTCATTTAACATACCTATAGCCTTAGGCTGGTTGCTTGAATATGCTAAATAGCTATGGCCATGCTCTGGGCAAAGGGGATGGAAAGGGACCTCCCCCAAGATGTGACTGGGGGGCAGGTCCCCTGAATTACAGCGCCTGCGTGGGAGCTTGGAGAAGACTGGCTCCATGACATGGGGTGACACTTGCCCAGACCCATGATGGTGACCAGAAAAGCTGGAAAGGACAGCAGATTGAGGGCAAGTGTGACCTAGTGTGGGAGGAGTTGGAAATGGGGCTGCAGAGGAAGATTGGCGCGGGGATTTAAACCCAGATACAGCAGCCATAGAGGAGAGAACCACGCGGATTTGGCTGAGTGGGGACTCCTGTGGTCCTGGGGGAGAGAAGACCACGTGGCTGGAGCAGTAGAGAGAGGACCACATAGCTTTGCCAGAGTGGGGACCCCCGCAGCAGTAGTAGGGGGAACCACCACCCAGCTTTAGCAGAGATTCCGGCGACACAGCTGATGGTGCCAAGAACCGAGAGAGGCCTACCAGCCGAGCACGGATTACTGGGAAGAACCAGGGGTTGCCTGAGACTGGACTTCTATTTCCTTTCCTGAGATACGGTACCCCAGACTGGGCAAAGGGGAAGGAAGGACTGTGTGCATTTGTGAGTGTTTTAAGGGACTTTAAGATTTTGATGAAGACATTAGGTCACTACTTTAAGTTTGTATAGCATTAAATAAACATTTCCTTTCCTTTTCACGAATCTCTGGCATTGAGAGACATCTTTCCTTTAAGGCGGCAGACATGACAGACCTGGGTCTCTTTCAGTAATAGTATTATCGTCCCAGGCCCCCCCGCCTTGTTTGTTCTGTAACACCACGGCATCACAGAGTTAATTGCTACTGGGAGTTAGAGGGATGGCACCAATACATTATCGGTAGAAGTGGAGTTCTTGCAGTGTCGTGAGGAAAAGAATGTCCTGAGACCTGCATAGGAGGATGGGGCTTCACGATAAACTTTATTGATGATTTAAAATTAAGGTTTCCTTCCTGACTTCCCAATGTCCTATCTCTGTCCATCTCATCCTGGAAAAAGTCCAATCTTGTCTTTAGTAGGTCCAGGATAAAAGCCACTGCCCAGAGTTTATGCTTCATATTAAAGTACAGTGCAGTCCAGCATCTGGCTAGCTTAGTGTGTGTGTTTCCAGCTGCACTCCACTGCTATGATGCAGTATTCAGACTCCCACTTGGAGCCTGCATGTGGAGTCTGCATGGCTATAAGGCGAGAGAGAGAGAGAGAGAGAGAGAGAGAGAGAGAGAGAGATTGGTCCTTTGGGATTATATTAGCTTGGGTTGGGAAGGATCAAGTGATTTTGCAGAAGAACCAATCAGCTTCTTACGCTTTGGTGGGCTTTTGATAGGCTAACATCCCTAGTTAGACCAACGGCCTCTTTGGTTAAGTGCCTCCCCTCTTCACAGGCCCCTCAACCAGTGCCCCTCAACAATCTGCTACTGGAGGGAGGTAGGGAGGACTGTTAATTTCCTTGGCCAGATCAGCGCTGTAATCCCCTGGGGTGTGAAGCTGTAGCTTCCTGGTGAAGCAAACAAGTTCCTGCTTCAGAGTTCATTAAGCTCAATGTCCAGTCCCTTTTGCTCTCTTTCTAATAGTTAGCTAACTAGTGATGGTAACAGATATACCACCATGATGTTCAGATGTTGAAAGAACTAGAATCACCATTGACAAGTGGAAGGCTCCCTACTGCTTCATTCACCTCCATTACATGACAAAAATGGCAAAGGTAACTGAGTTCTAATCGAACCTTATGATTTGTCCCATATCACACAACCTTCTGGTTTGGATCCCAGTCATCACTGCTGTTATTAATTGCCAATCGAAGCCAGGCTACTAATAAGGAAGCAATATGGCCTCAGGCAAAAAGGGAAGAAAGCATAGACATGGAAGTTAAACTGTTTACATTCAAATCCATGGCTTTCTACCAGTGTGAGCTGGGATGAGTTATGCTTAATCTCTCCAAGCTTCTATTTTCTCCCCTGAGCAATGGTAATACCAAAGTACATAGGATTGTTGTGAGGATCTGAGGGGTAATGCTCATAAAGCACTGAGCACACGGTAAGTACTCAGTGAAGGTCATTACGGTGGTGGTGGCTGCTGATACCCATTCATTCTAAGAAAACTACAAGCCTTCTTCCTGTTCACTAGAAGGCAATGGCAGATGCTGGGGTCACTTGTGTTGAAACTCAAACGACTGGCTAGTGATTTGGGCCAGAGAAGAGAAAGGCTGAGTGGGAGATCTAGCTGATGCTACTCACATTCACACTAGCAGATTCAATTTGTAATCTGGCTCAACTGGCTCGACTCAAAACCAGCCTTTCCACAGGAATTTCACACATGCAAATGAGGATTTTGATGGTCCTTGTAAAATAACCTCTAGTTTAGTCTGCATATTTGAGAGCCAAAGTCCCCAAGATGGGCCAAATTGACTGCACAATTACTCTAGTCTGATTCCAGCCTCCGGACCACAGAGGCAGCAGTTTTCCACCTTCCAGCCCTGGAGGACGCTCTCACAGTGCTACTGAGTGAGTGAGCCCTGTGGTTATTTCTGAGCAGAGGGAGCCAGACAACACTTAGGCCTAGGGACCAAAAATGAACCCTCACTAGCTTCTACTATTTAATAATGCGTTCAAGCAAAAACGTCAGTTGATCCTTAAAGACTGCAAATTCTTAGTCCGTGCAGTTGGCTGGACCCTTTCAAGGTGTACATATTTTCAAAAATTTTCTTGATTAAGTCAACACTTTGGATCTCCCTTATATGCCTGTGACTATTCACTTACCTCCAGAAAAGTGAAAAAAGAAATTTCCCCTGAGAGAAAAATAGTTGAGCTCTTGGAAAATTTAAGTATATTTTTGTTTTGATTTATCTGGTACATCTGATTATTTTAGCCTTGGACAAAGGCGCATTAGCATCAAACAAAACAGAACTATGTTGCCTTCAAACTGTATTTTAGCCTAAACTCAACCGTCTTAAAGCAAGTGTTGGTATACTTTAATGCAGAAGATACTCTTTCATACTCATTCATATGCTGACTTTTTAGATGATCCTTTTGAATTGACTTTTTATCCCTTTTCCTCAAATGTGGGCCTGTTCCCAGGGGTCTGTCCTGGGTCCCCTTCTCCAGTCTTACGATACTCCTCACCGATGTTTCTGAATGCAGAGATCTTAGTCACCTCTATTGCTTTACCTTCTGTCACCTGTCTTCAGTTGCCATCCAGACAGTAATGCTAAGAAAAGAAGAGAATAATCCCTGCTTCAAATGTATTGAGCTCATGGAAGCCCACAGGACATTCAAGTAGGAAAGTGTAGCAGATGCATTACAGAGACTCACCTAGGCAAAAGCTTTATTCGACTTTCTCTTGCCTATAATCATGCCTTGAAAAAGCTTCTGTTTTAATAAATCACAGGCCATATCTATATGCCTGAGAGGCTGATGAAACAGGTCTATTTTTCCAACTTTTTTTCTGTCCTATGGGCTCTCCCATTTCATGCTTCTGTTTATTCAAGTTTTATTTACGATATCCTAATAAATCTCTATGCTGTAGAATCATATGGACATGAAGACTGTTTCAGGAGTTACCCATGAGTGCTGTAATATTAGGAGCCATATGGCAACGTTTTTCTGTCGCAGACATGGGATCTCACTGTGTGAGATTGAAGTTGGGCTTCTCGCTCTTGACTTACAAAAAGCGATTCAGAGGGAGGACCAGACAGAGTCTTACACAGGCCCTGTCCAAGCCCCCATTGGGATAAGAACAGCAAAAATGCTCATGCCATCCCTTCCTTGGTTGGATGATGACAGGTAGGAAGCAAATTATTTCAATAATAAAAGTGTGAGTAAAAATTCTTCTTATCCAAATGTCCCTAAGTCTTACCTGCCCACGGACACCAATGAAGCCACACCAGTGTCACTTCCTCAGCCTCCTTCTCAGAGCCTACTCACAGCATCTTGGGGAGTCTCCAGGACTGTCCTGCCTGGGTTAATATTTTGAAATCATTTTGTCTGGACATATATTTGGTATATATTCTTTTGTCATCCCCTCTTCCACTTATACTGTGAACTTTTGTAACATGATTCTTTATAGTTATACAGTATTCCATTACATGCCTAATTCATTTAACCAGCCCTCTATAGTTGTATATTTGCTACCAGTAATAAATAATTCTGTAGTGAGTGTCTTTGCACACACACTTTTACATGCATCTATAATTATTGTCCTGAAGTAATTCTTAGGCGTGGAATTTTGGCCAATGGTATGCCCATCATAAAGGGTTAATGCTATTACTATTAATAGATAATGATATTAAGTATTACTGAATATGGGGCCAATGACAATTCCTTTGAAGGTAGCTCTTGAAAACAAAAATACAACACTTACAGCCTTCTAAAAATGCATTGTAAAGAGTGAGATCATTCCAAATTTATTAATACAAAGGAACAATTTTGACTTTTTGAAATCCATTCCTAATCCAAAATTTTTTATTTCTAACACTTAAACTTGATGTAGTGCTTTTATGTAGGTGTGGTAAACATCTATTTAGAGGACAATAATGAAAAAATTGTTTATTAGTGGTATTTATCATAATACGCCATGCAAGTCTGGACAGGTATTTTACATTCTATGTGAAAGCTCAGTATCCTGAAGTTTGTTAACTCTCTACCAGAGAGATTTTAAAGTCTGAGTGGTTCATAAGGGAATAAGCGGAATGTATGACTTGCATCGTTAACTAGATTTTAAGAGAAAGGAGTTGTCACCAACATATTTTGACCAAATGTCTTATTAAAGACACCACCAAGAACAGAGCTTGTTCCTAGCCCAGACACCCCTGGCAGCTCCATCACTCTGTATTTTAATAACTCATTGGCAACAGGATGGAGTAGTTTATGTTCCAGACTTTGCCTCCTGGTATCTAGATTTTTATAGGTGTTTTGACTGAGGTGTAGAGGAGGCATTTTTTTGGCTGCTGATTTCTATTCCAGATTGTGGGATGTGAATAATTTGGTAAATTAACATCAATGGGTTAGACTGTTCTCTGTTACTAAAGGCCCCTGGGCTGCCTGTTCCACGGGATGGTCACATTAATTTGCAACCACATGAGGATGGCCGCTGGGCACACACACCCAAGTTAAATTTCCTTTTGCAGGTTTTCCCCCTATTTTGGATATTCAGGTAGCCGCTGAAGTCTGAGGCAGCTCTCTCTTGTGCATTCATAATTCTGGCTTAACCCAGGGCTTCCAAAACTAATATCAGAGAGGAAAGATCCAAACCTTAGTGCTTTTGTGGTTTTTTTTTTTTTTCCTGAGGCCAGCTTTCGGCCATGTTTCCAATGATCAGTCTGTACTCTTAGTTATATACTAAATGCATAAACTGTGTGTGCTACAAATGATGTTTTTCTAGCCTGTCCGTATAGCCTATTAAAACAGAGTTGGCAGTTTTCCATCCCTTAGGAGAAGCATTTGGCATAAATAATATTGTCATTTGGGAAGGCTAGACATGGTTTGAAGAAGTGACCTTGTATAAATACTGTCTGAGGTATGACTGAGGCTAAATTATATGACAGGGAGCTAGTATAGTCTGGGCTCTGGGCCTTCCTGGTAATGAAGTTTCTTCTTGTAGTAATGGAATCATTTGAATTGAAAATATAATCAACTACATTATAGGCTGTTCAAAACACACACACACAGGAACCAGTTTATTTATGAAAACTCAGTGTCCAGAGGATGGCAAAATGGTGTTGGAATTTCTTTGTTACTCAGACGGCTTTGTCTTTTTAACAGACAAGATGTCTTAGAAAGTGCCTTTTGTACTTACCACAGAACTTCCTTCAGTGTTGAGACTGCTGGGCATGCCAAGCATTTGTTAACCATCCGCCCACATTTGGGCTGAGCAGTCAGCAGTGTGCACAGCATTGTCGGGCTGTTTGTGGGTGATCTGGTATATCAGTAGCACAATACAGTCCCCCAGAGTCCTTTGCAGTCCCCTCTCAATGCACCAGCTTAACATCTCTTCCCTCTTACTTGGCCTGTGTAACTCTAATGGCCTCCTAGTTATACAGAACTCCTTCCCTTCATTTTTTCTTAACTCTATTAATTATTTTGCCAGCTCTGTCTTTTAAAAACTTGACTTTATTTTTATTAATCCATTGGTTTATTCTATAAATAAATAAATAAGTAAGTAAATAAATAAATATTTATTGAGCACCAACCGTGTGTCAAGCACTTTGTTCCCTGCTATAGTAAGATTCACAATCTAGACTTTTGGCCACGATGGCAGCATGGGAAGACATGGCTCACCTCCTTGCACAACCACATCAAAATTATAAATAAAATATAGAACACGCATGACTCAGAGCCATCAGAAATCAAACTGAATGGGTGTCTGACAACTACGGAATTAAAAAAAAAAATATCCATCCAGACTGGTAGGAGGGGTACAGACATGGAATGGGCTGGTCCCACACCTAGATGTGGTGGATAAAACTTCGAAGGGATACCTCAGGACTGAGGAGTCCCAGTTTCACTCCACGCCCCCCATCCCAGGGGTCCATTGCCAAGAATATAAGTTCCCACAAATTCTGGTTGCAAAAACCAGCAGGGACTGGGTGGGTAGAAGAAACTGGTGGAACCTCAAGCAGTTTGTCTTAAAACATTCACACACGGACTCACCTACTCAAACTCACTCCCTCTGAGCTCCAGCACTAGGGTAGCCACTTGAAAGGCACCAGTGGCACACTGGGAGAAACTGAAATATCTGGCATAAAGGTGAGCAGAGGCCATTGTCTGTTTTCAGAACCCTCCCCATACAGAGCCACAGAGCAGCAGGCAGGTACTTTGTCTGAGGGTCCATCAACCTAACACTGTTTGACCCGCCTTGGAGATTCCCTGAGACTCCGTCCCACCAAGCTGCTTTCCATATGAATGGCTGGTCTTGACATGTGCTGTGCAACTTCCTGAATTCTACCAGATAAGCAACAGCTGGCCTCAGTGAGCCCCAGGCCCAGCACTAGCAGCACCCAGCCTAGATTCACAGCTTGGCTTTTCCTGGGACTCTCCAAGCTCAGCACAAGTAGCAGCCACCGCAGATTGCTTTACAGCTCAGGAAGGGTGGTTCCTGGCAAAACACAGGTAGAGGCTGGCCTTGGCCTACACCACCCAGGAAACCCCAGGACCAGTGCAACCAGTGGACAGCTACAGGTCACATTGGAGCACCTTCACCCTGCCCCTGTAAGCTAATCCTCCACAGCTGGTGGAGGTTGGTGGTCAGTAGACACAGCCAATCCTTGCAGCTGAATGGCCTGGGTAAATCTCTCCCATTGACCTATCAACAGCAACCAAGGCTCAACTACAAGAGAAGTGTGTGCTCAGCCCACATGAAAAGCGCACCTTGAGTAACCAGTTTGGGTGATACGGGAGGCTGTGCCACTGGACCCTACAGGACACCTATTGCAATAAGCCACACTACCAAGATACAGAGTCAAAGCAGGTCTACCTAATACTTAGAAACAAACAGAGGGAGGCCTCCAAAATGAGGAGACAAAAAATATGCTCCAATGAAAAAACAGTTCAAAACTCCAGAAAAGAGATGAAATGGACATAAGCAATCTATCAGATGCAGAGTTCAAAACACTGGTTATAATGATGCTGAAGGAACTTTGGGCCAAGATGGAAGCATAGGTAGAAACACTGTGCCTCCTTGCACAACCAAAAGAAGGACAACAGCAAATTTAAGAACAAAAACCAACGAGAACTGACAAAAATTGAACTGTAAGGAAGTCCAACAACCAAGAAGTTAAAGAAGAAATATTTATCCAGACTGCTAAGAGGGGCAGAGACAGGCAGCTGGGGTGGAATGGACTCATGGCAAGGTGGCAGCTGGAGGACTAGAAGAGGCGATGGCTAGCAGAGGGGGTGGTGCCACATTTGCTTGCAGATAAACTGGGAGGAACAACTGGGGAGTGAGCCAGACCGCACAACCCAGTGTTCCAGTGCAAGGAAATAAAGCCTCAAAATGTTTGACTGAAAAACCCTGTGGGTATTGTGGCAATGAGAGAAACTCCCAGTCCCACAGGAGAGTTTGTTGGAGAGACCCACAGGGTCCTAGAATGTACACAAACCCACCCATCTGGGAATCAGCACCAGAAGGACCCGATTTGCTTGTGGGTAGTGGCAAAGTGACTGAATGAGCAAA